>JAHWFP010205561.1:8329-24815 GCA_023313725.1 Lithobius niger | reverse complement strand
AGACGCTTTTCCATTATACGAATTTCCTGTTAGATGATATTCCGTTATACTGTTTTCCGTTATACGTTCTTCCAATTATGTGATTTTCCAGTTAGACGATTATCCCTCGCCCCGTCTAATATCCCTGCCTCGCTCTCGCTGCCGCGCTCGCTGCGGCTATACATATAACATCAGAAACCGCAGTTAGACGTTAATCCAGTTAGACGTTTATCCATTATACAATTATCCATTATACGATATTCCGTTTAGATGCTTTTCCAGATTTTTTGTTAGGCAGATTTTAGACAATTATCCCATTAGACGATTTTCCAGTTAGACGTTCATCCGACGCCCAAACCTCGTAGCCAATATGGCGTTATTGCCACTGCTGAACGGGTTTCTTCAGCTAACATAACCCCAATAAATTTATTTTAAAAAGCGAATGCTGTACATAAGAATCGAATTTCATTGTTCTTCTTATATTAAATATCGTTTAAAATCTACTGTTATTGCAGCATACAAGTAAATATTGCCTATATACTTTCCATTTAAAAGTCACAGATCTTTCACGGCCCTGCAGAGTTGTGAAAATAGATAGGCCTACGTAACTTCCAATGGAAATTCAGAAGCACTGAACAGGCCGGGCCGTCCAGTCATTTTAGCCGGCTTGATGGAGGCAATTGTAACGGTCAATTCCAGTAGTATAGATAGCTAGCTATCTAGCCACTTGAAGCTTCGAACACTATAATAAATTTTGTTGGCCGTAATTACACTGGTGCACTTATTCTCCTTGCCCAGCTACCTGTTCTAGTCACTGATTTTCCAATTACAGTTGTTATTTCGCTACAACCAACGGCTTAGATGGAAGAGAGCGGGCAACAGCGGCAGCCCACTTTTCCCAAGTGAGAAGCCAAACGTCGGAAGGTTAAAGTTCAGCCTGCGTTTAATTAAAGGTGTACTACACATTTTTTAAACATGTAAACACATTTTTGTTTCGTTGTTTTTCGTTATTCGTAATTTTTTTTTCGCATTTATTGTCCGTGTGGGCGGAGGAAGTGAAGATAAAAAAAAAAGCGACTTTTTCGTGAGTCGACAATTTCTAAATTTGTACTTTTCTTTCTAAAACAGAAATTGCAAAATTGTCAGTTTAGGTTTTTAACTAGATTTTCTCTCAAGAAAAGCTGCTGTTTTTGCCAACCATAAATCGCAAAGTCCACTCTGAATTCTTGAAGTGGATTTTCAACATCGAAGGGCCGTGCCTTTCACGGATCTGAAATTTTAATGTAGGTTTAGCTTCCGGGGTTGGATTACCCACACTTTTTGCGGGTATAGGCTATAATGATTCTTGATATAAAAATTGTAATCACACCAGTGTCGGTTTCGTGTGAAATCTCAGAACCTAGTCATTATGAACCACAAAGGGTAATTCACAGTGGTGCTTATAGGGTAAACATTTTTACCTGTGAAATGTCGTCACTCTTACCAACCTTGCTCTGTGAATAGACACAATGTGGAGTAAATGCAAGAATTTTATTTTGCTGTTAATTCACAATACGGTATACAATTGTTAATCTCAGGAATGTCGCTTTCATCACCCTTACATCGCAAAGCAACTTTTACCTCGGAACCCATCATGAATTAACAACAGATACGCTGTTTTTTTGCGGTTAATTCAAGGGGGTATATTTATAGGAATGTCGCCTTCAAAATAGGGTTAGCTTTTTTTACTTTAGAACATGCCGTGGTTTAACTGGAGAAACTTCACTTTTTGGGTGTTAATCCAAAGTGATTCTTGAGGTAAACATTTTAATCACAAGAAGATAGTTTGAAACTTCACACCGCAAACCAATTTTGTACCTCAGAATTACTTAGTGTGAATTAACAGGGTTCAGACAAAACCTGAAAAACTTGGAAATCACAGAGAAAACGAAAGTGGAGCCAAAGTCTCAGGGAAATTTCAGCGAAAACTAGATTTTTTTTTTTGAAAATCAGGGAAAAGACAGGGAAATTTAAATAAATGCCTTTCTGCCAGATCTGTAAGTTCCATTGAATTATCGAAACAAATCCTAAGCTAGTAGCAAATAATTTAATTTGTGCTTTAATACTTTCTAGTATTTTCGATGTAACTTCAATAAACCAAATCTTAGGCTATAGGCTAGTGCCAATATCTGTGGTGAAAATGCGTGTAGTCCCGTCCGGACTAGTCTCTGAACGGCTATTTTCTGGAATGTTGGGATTTTTTTCGTTCAACACCTGGAAATTCTCCATCTAGAAAACCTGGAAATGTCACGGAAATTGAGAATTGAAAAATTGTCTGAACCCTGATTAAGCATAGAAACGCTGCGTTTTGTGGTTAATTCTCAGTAGTGCATATAGGGTAAACATTTTTACTTGGGAATAACACTGCAAGTCTTACAAAATCTTTAACTGTGAAAGTCTATGGTTTTGCAATGCAAATTTGTACGTAAAAATTTTAATCTCAGCAATGTCACAAACTCTACATCGCAAAGCCCCACGTATTTCACAATTCACAATGGTTTCACTTAACAACATAAATCTTTTTTTTTTTAATTCGTAGTGTGATTCTGGGTGATTCTAAGAAGAAAAGAATAAGTCCTGCAAATGTCGCCTTCAAGAACCTTGCAAAAACCTCTGACCAGCAATTTAGATTGCTGTCTCGGATAGCCAGGTTTTACCAACGTGATAATAAAAATACGAGCCTATAACTTTAATCGGGAGTTTACTGTTGTTTCTCCCTTATTATCAAAACTCCATTTTGGAATTAGTTGAGCAGGATCGTTTTTTCGGAAAAGAAAGGCGTGGGGACTCGCCGGTTTAAGCCTGGGTGTGACACAATGAGATTTTTTCTGGGTCTGCGTTTTCATGGGGAACGTTGAAATATTGTCAGTTTTAAATGGTTACACAGGTGCAGTTAATGTGTATCCGTTTCGAATGGATGGCTGATGAGAGGCAGAAAGAGCGTAACACACCACTTTGTCGAGACGAAAAAGCAATTCTGTAGCCTCTGAACCCATCAGCCGAAATGTTCGAAATTTTGTATTTTTTTCAACGTAGTTTTCGGCTAATTTATGAAGTGGATGTATATAGTGGTTTCTTGAAAATTTTTTTGTTGAAACCTTGAGATTTTATTGTGTTTGAAATGTAAAATGTACAGATTTTCTTGACTTTATATCAGACTAAAACGGTTGCCAAATGTTTTGATTGCTTGTGCCGTTTTAATAAAACAATGTTTGGCGACTATGTTAAGAATTCACTAAATATCTTAGCAAAAAAAATAAAAATATTACTTAAATAAGTGGAAGAATGCGATACCATAAAGTCATAAGCATTTTTATTTTAAAAAATCGGTACTCTCGTCGCAGGAAACTTGCATTGGTGAAATTAACAGTCGCCACAAATGTAAATTGAAATGAACGTTTAAAGTTAAATTTGTTAACTTTATTACTTTGTCTACGCACCCAAAAACAGAAGAGAAAAACGGTATAGGTGTGTAAATATATTCGGTCACTCAGTAAAAAATAATAGTAATAAATGGTCACAATGCGGTACTAATGGTCATGTTCCATTTCACAGAAAATAAAACGGATTTAAATTTTTCTGCCAAACGGGAATTCCCGTTCGTACAATCCCGTTTCGCAGAATAATTTTTTTTCCGAAGTGCGTGCCTTGCTCGTGCTGCCGCGCTTGCTGCGACTAAACACATCACAAACCGCAAATAATCACAAATTCCTTACAATTAGGAATGCAACTTTAACTTCGCCAATGTCAGATTTTTAAAGAACATTTGGCGAAAAGGGATTCTGGAAAACGGGAATTCCCGTTTCGCATGAAAATTTTAAATCAATTTTATTTTCTGCGAAACGGGGTTCTACAAACTGGATTCTGCGAAACGGGGTTCTGCAAACTGGATTCTGCGAAACGGGAAATCCTCATACTAATAGTTAGTTAATATTTACAGTCATATTATCATGCAAATAAATTCATAGTACACCATTAATAAAATATATACATAACAAAAAACATCTTCAAAAGTGCAATTTGTATTATTAAGTAAGCTACATAACGTTTCCGTTATCAAAAGTGTTAAATTTCTTCAACGTAATCACAGATTCAATCATACATAATATTTCAAATGTACATTTTTAATACAAATTTATTAATAAATGTACAAATGTACGCAATAAATGTAGAAATGATTTAATAATTGTATTAATATTTTCGATTCATTGCTGCTAAATTCTAATTACGCTTTTCGTAATCCGAAAGCGGTTTTACGATGCGGCGCTTGAACAGCTTTCGTGCGATTAGGCTTAAGTTATGAGAAGTTCTGCATGCGACAAGAAAGCAACGCAGCTGTTCTGAAACATTTAATGCAGTTAACCATACACGAAGTATTTTACGCACTTAACCAGCCACGAAATATAATTCGACCAGTTATAATTTAGTGAACTGTATCTTAATTGCGATTTTAAAGCCGAAATCGTCAAGTATAAGCTTCGAGATTCGGGCCAAACAAGCTTAATACGCTACTGAGGGATACGGTAAAATAGACGCGGGTTCCAAAAGTTTTAATTCCACGTGGTAACAGATAGTTGCCAATATCTGTTTTGTGATGGAACCCGTAAAATTTGCTAGGCTCGCAAAATTGTTAAAATTGTGTGAGCAGTTTTGAGCAAATACAACCCAAAGCTTACACACTTTAACACAACGAGGTTCAACATCTCAGTTCCAGACAATGCAACTTCATTCCCACACCCAATTAAATTTCTTAATTAATTAATTAATTCAATAATTAATAAAATAATTCATAAATATAAATGTTTGACGTCAAAATTATCTTTTGACGTTCGTGCAGCGATAAATTAGATAAACTAAGCTAAGCTCTTCTTTCAAAAGAAAGAAATTAGTCACTCATCCAAATAAAGAAGGTTTATAAAGTATCCCCTTTTTTTGTATATTTTTAATCAAACAAACAACCTGAATTTGAACAATAGAATTTCAAAAAAATTCTAACTAAAAAAACAACCAAACAAAAAACAAACATTATAAACATCACCACGTTTGGAGAGTGTCCTAAACACGAACGTCATGGAAGAATAATTAAACGACTGTCGTATTTTACTAAAGGAGTTACAACCACATGAACATCTGGTAATTAAATTACTTTAATTTGATGTGTCCGACAACAATAAGTTCACAAAGTTATAATAATTATTATTGCCTAAATTTGCACATAAAAAACGGGAAAAAAATGAAAACACTGCATGCATAATGTTGCTGTAACAAAACATTTAGTTTTCATTACAATCATGTAACCCAACTTTGTTTCGGTATTAAAAGGCGAGTTACACTGAAATTTAATGGCCAAAATTTGAAGGCCTCCAAAAATATACTCTGATTAGAAAAAAAATGTAATTACTCTTTCCTCTTCAGCGGTAGTAAGATACGTTTCATTCTGATTCCGTCAAGAGTTCATGCATAAGTTCTCCAAATGTTGAGGTTTTGCGATTTTTTCCCGAAGAAATTACGTACGCAAAATTAGTCTTTATAAAGCTTGCACCCTAAAACATTAAGAGAAGTATACGCCACCCCCGTCTCTCACACTAGTGCCTTTTCAGTATTTAGTAATTTAATATCCTTAGAGTCTGGAAAACTTTTGGTGAATGAATGGGAAAATAGGAACTCGGTGAAATAAGAAAAAAATTCTTGTGATTTTTATTTTTTTTTTCATTATTCTTTCATCGAGTTACCATTCTCCCATCGAGTTCTTGCGCACTCAGATTTGGAACGTGCACTTGGTATTATAATAATTCTGGTGCCGTATATCTCGACTTACTCGTATATTATTTTAAAGTCGAAAGTTTCATATTCATCACTTGAAATATGTTTAGACATACCGGCTTAAATTATCCGTTTTCTAAAACGCTTATGAAATAACAATAATGGTAAGCAGGCTTACTTCAAATAAATTATTTTAAATTGTCTCCACACGAAACGAGTGAACGTAAGACTCATAAATGAGAAGGAGTTTACTCCAGTGGACAACATAATTTCTTAAAATAAGCATTTGTTAATTTCCAGAATTTGTCCCTTCTGACATTTTTAAGCTTTTTGGCTTGAAAAATAACAACAACAATACGGAACGTAAGAAAGGCCAAGTACATGTTTCTGTTACCAGAAGGTAGCATTGTAGCATCCCTCCCCAACTCCCCATCCCCCAAAAAATGTTTTGGGAAAGCCAAGAAAAATAAATGAAGTCATTTTTTCGGCTAGAGGTTCTTCTTGCATCTAAATTGATTAGCAATTGATTTTTTTCGAATAGTTTTTTTTTTTTAATATTTAAAGAACTTTCCAAAGGAACCGCAACAATGATTTTACAGAAGTACAATTACAATTTTAATAGAAATTTGAAGTAAGCAGTGAACCTATCCAGGTGTTAACGGTTCTTTAATGTATAATAGTCTTTTTATAACAGCTGTTACATAAGTCCTTCTTTTGTCCGTCCTTGCGTTGAGTAAGTTGCGTTGATTAATACAAAGCATTCCCTGTGTTATATACTTAGTAATCATGAACATAATAATTATGAACAGTTTATATTCGTGAGCAATCTTCATTAAAATTTCAACTATATTATATACAGCGACAACTGTAGCACTGGCATTACGCAGGCCTTAAATCTCGGTGTAACCGTTTAAAATAGTAAAAATTTTGTCAGTGTAAATCCACCAGTTTCACAATGTCTAAATCGTAAACTGTTGCAATCGGTTAAAAATTAATAATATTGTGACTGAAAAATTAATTATTTCAGAGGCCCCAACTTTTCTATGTTTTTCCCACGGAACTGACACTTTCACATATATTACATTTTAGCATACGGATGCCGACTGGTATCTCACCAACCCCGGTACCTGTTTTTGATAAACACCAGTGATCGAGTTCGGTTTTCTGCCCGTTTGATTTTTTCTTGCAATTTTTAGCCGACCAAGAGAAGTGAGGATTTTGTTTGTCTTTTCGTCTGCAGCATTCATATGCTGTTAATTAAACCAAATTCGAGGTCTTTTCAGGTTTTTCCAGGCTCAGAAATTCCATTTTCCATGCCATGCTCACTATTCCAATTTTTCGTTCCTTGCAGATCGCTTAAGGATAAATTTATTACTAGTTTTTTTCTTAATTGATATTACTATTGTTTTATGTTGATGCCAGCAACAAAACAGTAGAAATCGTGTCATGAGATCTCCCGCATTTTTTTTTCTTTAACTGTTAGAACGTAGACTCACAAGTATTTAAACGAACGAACGTTTAAGGCGATGTACAGTAACGAATATATTTTTTTTTCAATGGTAAGCTCCGAATATTATTCCTTGAACGTAATTCTCAGAAAAATTCCATGCTTTTCCAGTCTGAAACTGAAAAATCTGTCAGAATTCCATAATTTTCAAGGCGTGGAAAAAGACCTAATTGAATCCAGACTCTTTCAGCTGGCATATATATACGAACCCTGTGTCTGTCTGTGTGTAGTGTGTTTTTCTGCTTGGGAGACGATAACAGGGTTCCTCCCAAAATACTAAAATTACTAAAAATACTAAATACTCCAGGTTTTCCAGCGTAGTTGAGATGATTGTTTCTAACATAGATTTTTGGACATAAATGTATACAGACGATGACAAGGTATTGAGAAGGAAATGTACCTAATTATGCAGAATACTTATTGTGGAAAAGGTTTTGATTGTTGCACTTACTAGAAATGTATGTTTTGTTGATGGATTACGTAATGTAACGTTGTCACAAATAAGTATTTATCCACTTCGAGGCATCTTCCTTTAATTAATTAATAAAAAAATAAAAATAAATATCTAGGCTATTTACCAAAATTTTAAGAAAGAATGTTTTTCAACATTTTACCACTTTAATTTGTTTAAAAAGTAATGAGCTCAATTTAAAGAACTTGTATGTGTTAATACAGAAGTCTACAGATAACATTTTTTTAACACAGGGTGTTAACATAATGCACTAGGCCTATGATGGGGCGAGGGATAATCGTCTAACTGGAAAATAGCATAATTGGAAGAACGTATAACGGAAAACAGTATAACGGAATATCATCTAACAGGAATTCGTATAATGGAAAAGCGTCTAACTGGAAATTCGTATAATGGAAAATCGCGCTCGCTGCGGCTATACATATAACACAGAAACCGCAGTTAGACGTTAATCCAGTTAGTTAGACGTTTATCCATTATACGATATTCCGTGTAGATGCTTTTCCAGATTTTTTATTCAGGCAGATTTTAGACAATTATCCCATTAGACGATTTTTCAGTAAAACGTTCGTCCGACGCCCCCCCCCCCCCTATGGGGCACGTGGATGTATTTCAATTTTTTTTTTAGAAGGTTTTGCATCTTGCAATTTGATTAGCATCCATACCCAGCTTTTTTTCCCTCTGAGTTTTCCACTCAGGCTTTTTGTGAAAATTCAGAGAGTTCCCTGAGTTTTCCCTTAGTTTCAGACGTGGTTGAGATTACCTGAGTTTTCCTGGTATTCCAGATTTTCCAGGTTGATGGGATCTGTGTATAACGTTCGAAATTCTGTTTCCTGGTTTGCATGAAATTTCATGACAAAGGGAGCGTTAATGAAAGAAAATAGTTCGAAGATGAATTCCCGAACTCGGGTATTTTCGGAGATACTCGTGACCTGTTCGGAGATATGCGAGGTAGAGTACTGGGTAGAATAGTTGACAGAACAGGGCAGAAATCGTATACGTAATAATGTATTGTTCGTTCGGCCACGTGAACGGGGCATTCCGAACTAAACTACATGCCTATTTAAATATTAGAAAAAAATTTTAATAAACCTATGATGTAAACTGCCATTTAATAATACAAAACTAACTTTAATTGTAAAAAAAATCGGGCTATAATCTACAATAGTTAGGAAGATGCTGCTGGATTTCTCTGCCTTAAAATGCCGCATACCACTTCGTTTTTATTTTGTGTTGGTTCTAAAGTTATAGAAGCTTTTAAAGTGATTTACTGCGATACGCTCGACCAAAATACCGATATATCGGCATACCTGCGTGTGTTGCTCTTGCTGATTTCAATGCACTATACCGATACCGATTTTGATATTGTCAATTCATATTTTTCCCTCCTATAAATGTTTGTTTACTGACTTATTTTTTTGGATAACGTCATTGTTTTGTTCATGATAAAGATTAGTTCGTAGGGCGTACGGCAGGGAGGGTCTCTCTTTTGTAGCCTTTCGTAGAAATCATGAAAAAATTTCAATAGGCACTCGACAGGTCCTCGAAGCGTAGGACCCACGGGAAACCTCCCCTTACGGACAGTACACCCCTGTTAGTACGATTTTGCAAATATTGTAGAAAGTTGAAGAGAGATAAAGCTGCAGTAAGGATATAAATAAATAAATAAATAAATAAATAAATAAATAAATACCCGTTGTAGTATCCGGGGACTGTAACAACCCGGCCACATGACACGTGTGTGAATTTTTTTTTCCGTCTACATGACCGCACATTGGTCTTCACTGCAATACCAGGATGCTTTACAGCGGGTGTTTGTTTATTTTTGTGCAGAAAGTTGTGGCAGAAACGCATTTATTTAACGTGAAACAAATGTGTTGCTAAGATTTCTAAGACGTTTAATTACTTTTTATTTTTTTATTATTAAAGAAAAATGGTAAGAAAAATGAAAGAAAAATGGTAACAGAAAATAGGCCTAAAAATACGATTCGACAAATCTGCATGTTAGTCGGTTAAAAAAAAAAAAATTAATAAGCCCTGCCATAAATCAGTAATTTAAATCACGCAGTATAGCTACTAAAACGTTCGCGTGACACAGCTCAACATTTAATTTACGGAGAAATTAGTTCCACGATTTTTACGTTCGGAGAATTCTAGATTCATGCTTGATAACTGATCAGTTTTCAAACGATCGTTATAAAACGTCCAGATAGATGAAGCATGCCTTGGGGTACAGACTTCGGCAGTACACCCAAGCCTGTCATGCCCGGGGTGGGGGGGGGGGGGGGGGGGGGGGGGGTTGATAGGGCGAGACGAAAACTCGAAATGTCAAAGAGTGAATTTCCAAATGGCTGTAAAGTGGAGAGTAAAGCTCCTAATTCCAATGAATTTAATTCAACAGTGTTACTTGCAATACCGTTTATCTAAAGTGTATTATTTTTATGTAAGCCGTAGTGTGCTGCAAGAAATGGCCTACATTAAAACAACAGAATATACAATGTTTCACCTGTCAGTGCCCAGCCGTTATCAAGTGAACAAAAAAAAAAACCAAAGATTTGTGGCTAACGCCCCGTCAAACTAATGATATATCCCTTGAAAACGCTGGGTACCACCGGCTGAAACGTCGCATTTTCTGTTGTTTTAGGCAGTGTATTTCTTGTAGTTCCCACGGCTTCCGTAACAATATTTGATTGTAATGCATTTTATTTTTAAATTGCTTCTCTTAATACATTTCCAAGAAAGAAAGAAAAAATGTACATCGTTTTTATTTTTTTATTTAATGTTTATTTAAAAAATATTAACTTTGTTGAACCTAAGTTATCGTAATCTGAAACAAACTAACGATAACCTAGATGAATCGCTGAATATTAACTTTTTGAAGTTCAAACGGGGAAACCTCTATGATGGTAAGGGTCTAGATATTGTCCAGAATAGGTCCCATAACTGCTGTAACAACTCGGCAGTCTCTCACACTACCATCGCTGGTAATGACTGGCAGGGACTGAATATTCCACGAAATCTCCAATTTCTCTGCTGTCTCGATTGTCTTATTCTCTGGACACCTCCTCGTCCTAAACCCCACTAAAAAAATTTGTAATAAGTGGCCTATACAAATTTCGTGATTGCAAAATAAATAGCATTTCGAAAGTTGTTTGTGATGAGAGATATCCGAGTATTCTAAGTGGTGTAGATTTTTCGATATTTTAATAGTTTCAGAAGTTTTAAACCTTGTGTCATAAACAATGCGGATATGCTATGTTGTTGAGCACAATCAATGGAGTGCACAGGCAAGGGAGGGAGGGGTGGGGGGAGGCATGAGCACTGCCCTTTTTGAAAAATTACCATTTTGTAAAAAAAAAAAAAAGGAAAATGGTCTTTTTGTACCGATATTTGTTGGTGCAGCGATCTGTAAGGCAAAAAAAAAAGGCTAAAAAAAAGGGACAAAAAAGGGTAGACACAACAAAAAACAAAACAAAAACACGGTCCTCAGAAAAAAGCTTACTGTACATTTCACTAATAGTTGCCCCTACCACTCGGAGGTCTGCGTGCGCCATTGAATACAAGCTTAACCAAATCATCACCAAATAAATTATACATTGTTGATAAAATTAAGCATACAGGCCAAAGCCGTAAAGAAGTCATACACTACTGCGATATAATTTAAGTCGGTCTGTTTATAGTTATAAAAATATTGCTACTTAAAATTTGGCACCACTCTGAAATTTACCCCACTAGTCTATTTTCACAACCGTAACGAGCTTTTGTGCTTTTGGAAAAATACCGGCAAGCTGTGTTTAATGTGGCGTGAGTACGACATTGCGATTCAAAGTTCACACTTCACCACTAATAAATGAACAATCTTCAACTCTGAAAATTCAAAAAAATTCAACCGAAAATTCAAGTGGACAGAGTTTAAGATTGTTCATTTATTAGTGGTGAAGTGTGAACTTTGAATTGCAATTTTGTGCTTTTAGCATAGTATTACTGTCTCGTGTGTTATTATTTTTTTTTTAACTGCTGCTCTGTCATTTTCTACTTAAGTGATGTTCTGTTGTTGCCATGGTTCAATTTCACTAGGGAAGAAATGTCATGTGGGATCGACTCTAGCTTTGCCGAACGGTAAGGAAGTTAGTTAGGCTTAAGTTTCGTAACTGAATTTGTACAGGTAAAGGCAATATGAAGATGGACAAAAGTTCCCACCATGTTATGGAACACTTTAATGTAAATTTTCGGTCATTTGCATCCACTTAGGATAAAAACTCTTCAAAGTAAAAGTAAAACTTGTTGGCTCCATATTGAATTTGTCCGATCAGTCTTTGGGGGCCAGCTTCGCTTACTCATGGTGCGAGCTTTTATCTTGTATCAGTATACCTATTCTGAACAATCATCTAAACCACCAACTCTACGGCTAAAATACCTTTGTTAGGCAATTTTCTAGTTAGCAACTATGGGATACGTTTTAAGAATCGGGTACCGTTTATGCAGCACGTTCAAAAACCCAAGCAAACCAGTCCAAATCTGCCGATGCCTACTTGCAATAAAATAATAATAATAATAAAAACAGACGAAAAAAAAACACATTGAACACGAGCTAGCCACTCATCCGTGATCCACACATGTCACGTGATAACCACATAATCCATTCCGGGCGCCATTATGGAACGTTCCAGAAAGCTCCTTCACCGTCTTAACAAAACAGCCAGCCAGCCAGCCAGCCCGACTTACACAAGAGCACAACCAAACACAAACACACACCACACACTACACAAAAGAACCCAGCTCGCTCTCTCTCTCAATCCAACAGTAGCAATCAGCCACGCTCAACTCACTAACACAAAATACCACACCAAGAACCACTCACACCGTGGTGTGGTGGCGGCGGTAGCTTTCATTTCACCTTTCAAACAACAACAAGAAGCTATGGATGCAGAAGCGATGAGGCCTTAAAAAGAGTGACATGTGGCTCAAACGAAACGTGACACCTCGTAAAATGACAGCTAGGCGGAGCTCCGTGGCCGGCTTCACAACAGGTGTTCCCTAAGCCGCAGCGGCGCGAAGCACGAATTCCGGACTGCGGTAACGGCAAAACGAAGAACGGGTCGACGGGGAACGCCGCTTACGTGGACGGCCAACACAAAATAGCTTTTTCCCGGCACAATTTTTGCGTCCGCCTGTTAGCCCACGTACGTCGCCGGAAACACGGCGGCGGCACCGCCCGTGCATCGTTCGTTCTCCCGCTCGCTCACCAGTTTGTCTTCTTCAATTCAGGCAGCTAACGCCACAGCCGTTCGGCCTCTCCAATAATAACTGTCATACGGGGGTCTAAGATCATTTCAATGTATATTAACGACCATAAATATCTGCTCTCGCAAGTTTTATTGCGGACTTGGCTTGCCCTAATGTATTGCCTTAGAAGCCACCATAAATTACGTGCTCTACTGATGCGGCTATTATGGCAAGAAAAATATAATATGCACACGTGCCGACGTTCCCCTAGCTAATAATTTGAACGTCACAACTCCACCATTAGCCAATTCAGAATCGCTCCGTCTTTGTTTAGGAAGTGTTCATTCCAATAAAGAATCGCTGCCTAACCAGCTCAAATCCATCTGCTAGCCTAAGCGTTTGTAGCGTTTCCCTTCGCATTTATTAAGTTACCGTCCCCTGATTTGTCAGCTAGACACTTCGCAATTCATCATTCGGTGACGAAATTAGGTCACGTTCAACTGTTGCTGCTGCAAGAAAAAAAAGCGGATTTAGTAGGTAGCACATAAATTGTGTTGTCTTCGCTGGTAAAGAGCTCTCAGAAGCAACATTTTAGACGTAAGGTCTTCGGACCACCGACTCGGCATCGCCTCGAACTGAGTAGCCTTCTGTAGGTTACTGATACCGATGCGGAGCGCAGGCCCTATACTCGCTGTTGATGGCGTGTTGAAATCTTAATGCTTCAACTGCGTCAGCAGGACAATTGGATGATGCTTACTCAGCGAAATTGTACCTCTCATCGTCGTGGGTCAGATAACCCAGTTTGAGTTCGTGCTCCCTAAAACCAAACAACATCAACAACCTCATTACATGCCTTCTAAATAGAACAGTGACTTTTGCCGCCATATTGGGACCAGTATGGGTTTTGGAGGGCATAACTACAAGGTGCACTACATAAAAATGGAGGGAAAAACAACGGAAGAGCGGATTTCTTAGGCTTAAGATAACGTTGTTTTCTCCAACAACAAAAATCGCGCGTGTTAGGTCTAAGAAATCACTCTTCACAGCATCGGCTTCAGTATGACGCCCTTGTTTCTCTCTGCAGTGCCCCTTGCAGCTAACCCATTAAGGCTCCAGCATAGAGTTATATACAATAATACTACGTCGTGTCACTGCTCTACAGGAATTAGGAAAATGTAAGCCACTGGAACGGTATATTGAACTAGAGAAACCCAAAGTGGACATGTCGAAGTCAACACTACCCGACGTTTCGAGCTGACTCCAGCTCATTATCAAAGGAATAAAATCAAAATACACTTCAAATTGCATAAAGGTGAAAACAGACAGCCGATTGCGGGCAAAACTTTCAGCACAGAGAGGTCACTCTCCTCTTCCTCTTTAGTTAATTTTTTTATTTTTTAAATTCTTCTTTTTTAAACTTGTTCGAATTGTTGTTTTGCTTAGGCAGTTTTTCCTGCAATCGGCTGTCCGTTTGCACCTTTATGCAATTTTAAGTGTATTATGGTATTATTTCCTTGATAATGAGCTTGAGTCAGCTCGAAACGTCGGGTAGTGTTGACTTCGACATGTGCACATTGGGCTTCTCGATGTCAACATATTCTAAATAGGAAAACAATAGTTCAATAATGCTTGAAATTAGAGCTGAGTTGAATTGTTTCAAAGTGGGTTGAGTAACAATCACTGCATGCACGATGAGAAACAGACAATTCAGCCACACTGAGAATAACAACAGAGCCCTCCATCGCAAACGCTATTCCTAAAACCAAACACCACAATTTCAAGTGGGGAGGCGGGGGTATTCAGACCACGCAATGTGGAGAATGCGGGGGGAGGGGTGTAGGGGGTTGTCTGGGGTCGGGGGAATGGTCGGTAGCCGTTTTCATTTCATGTTGCGTAGTAAATTATGTTGCTCACGCATGCGGGAACCAGCTGTAGACCGGCGTATGTTACCCCAAGAACACTAGTTTTAATAATTCATGTTGTGTTTTTTTTTTTTAGGAAGCACGAACCAAAACTGGGTTATCTGTCCCACGACGACTTTTTTTGGGCTTCTTCAAGCAACAATGAGTGCAAAATTCATTGTTTATAACGATAATCCTGATAAATTTCCAGGGGATGGCTATAAAACATTTCTACCGGTTTGAAGCTGAACTGAAAAGATTAAAATGAAGTGATATGTAGGATATGAAGTGAAGTGAAACGACATGAAGTGAACTGAATGTTATACGAAACAGTAAATCTACTATTTTCTGGATGATATCAAGTACACACATTATGGTGGTTCTTCAGCTAAAGACCTCATTAAAAATAAACACATAATGGTTTCCTCAGCTAAAGACCTCTCGAAGTTTCGTAGAAAATAGGCACGTGATGGTGGTTTTTCAGCTAAAGACCTCATGAAGTGTCTTACAAAATAAACACATGATGGTGGTTTTATCAGCTGAAGACCTCAAGAAGTGTCTTAGAAAATAAACACATGGTGGTGGTGTTTCAGCTAAGCTGAAGACCTCAAGAATTGTCTTACAAAATAAACACATGATGGTGGTTTTATCAGCTAATGAAGTGCCTTAGAAAATAATCACAAGATGGTGGTTTATCAGCTAGCTAAAGACCTCATGAAGTGTCGTAGAAAATAAGGACGTGTTGGTGGGTTTTCAACTAAGCTAAAGACCTCATGACGTGCCTTAGAAATGTATCACATGATGGTGGTTTTTCAGATATAAGCTAAAGACATCATGAAGGTTCGTAGAAAATAAGGACTGATGGTGGTTTTTCTACTAAGCTAAAGACCTCATGAAGTGTCGTAGAAAATAGGACTGATGGTGGTTTTTCAGCTAAGCTAAATACCTCATGAAGTGTGTTAGAAAATAGGCACATGAAGGCGTTTTTTTCAGCTACACGTCTTTTTACATGTCTTATAAAACACAGGATGCGATTTTTCAGCTATGCATGAATGCATGAATGCCTTATATGTGTGACAGATGCAGGATTTTAGTCACACGCTACAGGGGCTTGAGAACTCAACTCAACTCCGATGCTGTAATGACGCATCCTAGAAGTAAACCTCAAATCGGCCCTAAAGTCGCTTGAAATCCAGTATTCGAATAAAATCCGAATTATTTAAGGCGTAGCTGGCTAGACGTGCAACTACCCAGCATAGCTCACCTGTACTGCGGCCATAAAAAAAAATCCTTGACCAGGTAGGTACCTACAGGTCTAATTTAAGCTATGTTTGGGTCAACCCTTTTTATCTTCATGTTCATATGAAATTTAATTTAATTTAATTGGAACGCATTGATTTTTTTTCATAATTTCATCAGAAATTGGCATTTTTTTAAATATCATGTAATCTTTTTTTTTCGATAGCTTTCTCGGGTTGCTAATTTCAAGTCGATAGCTTAATTCGGTGGCAAGTTATTTACCAAAAACCAATAACGAATAAGTTCCAAAAGGGCCCGAATTGCGCAAGTAGCCTAACAACTATGCGTTTGCATGTAAAG
>JAHWFP010205559.1:0-42462 GCA_023313725.1 Lithobius niger | reverse complement strand
TGTCAGCTGATGACAAGCATGCAACGATTGGGTCTGGCTGGTGGCGCCAGTCCCAATCGTTGCATGCTTGTCATCAGCTGACATGTTGGTCAGCTGATCTATTGTTAATAAATACGATTGCAACTGACAACTGAGAGTCAGGCACACAGTATTCCTTGCCTGGAGTCGATCTTTCCTTCGTAGTATTAAGCTTACTCGGCATTCACTTCATAATGGCGACGAGGGTGGGATCTGGAATGAAGCAAGCTTACAACCGACAAATGAAGATAAGTAAACCGAATTTTTTTTTGGAAAGGCAAAATCAAAATTTTGTGAAAACGGACTTATCTTAAATTCATGTACTTTTCATACTTATCTTAAATTCATGTGGCGCCAGCCAGGGGCGAGGTAAGACACCACATCTTCCTTTCCCCGGCCCGCATAAAAAATTTCGCCCTGCCTGGTGAAATTCAAGCAAGACAGGTTAAAGCATAATCTAGCTACAACAACAGCATCAAATCAACCGAATAACACTACAAAACGAGAAGGTAAAAAAAAAAACATACACGACAATAGTACAATCACAATATGCATTATAAGATTAATGGCGTACATCTTTCAGTGGTATGGGTGCATCCTTTTCGCTATTATTAGCTCCTGGCTGGAATATGGTTGAGTCGTCAGCATTTGGCAGTAAGTCCTTTCTTGCTAGTTCGTCACCTTTCTGATGATACTTTACAAATAGTAGTAGGCCTGACCCTTGTTAAACGTATGCATCAATACAATGCACGCCCACACCAGATGTTACGTAGCGTAGGATTAGGCGTTATTCAAAAATAAAAATGGTCAAAACATTTGGATGAAACAGTAAGGTAAACACTGACTAAACATCGCAGTAAAATTGTGATATCAAAAAATTAGAGCAAACGCTTGTTTTGACCACAGTTCACTTAAACCACACCACAATCATCAAATGAGTTTGATTTTGTTGGCTAGTGTAGGTTGGTTTGGGTTAGTTGCAGTTTGAGTTTTGTAGCGCAGGGAAGGAGTCCCTTTCTTGCCCCTAGCTGTGTAAGGCTAGCTTGCTGCCTATGACTACTCTTACCTAATAGGAGTTACAGCCAGTATTCGATTCCTTCCACCCCCTCCTAAATTATGCTATGTGATGTCTCGTATTTTTGGGCATGCTGCAGGTGCACCTTGTAACTATTGTAATACTGTCATTGTTATCGTGTGACCATTACATCACATGATAAAATACATCAATAAGAGCGCTAGTGCCACTAGCTGTTAGTGTTGGTTGTCCATTACTTTGCCGTATGGAACTTAATTTATTATTAGAAGTAATGCTTAGGGTGCATTATTTGCTATAAATGATATTCGGTGCTCACTGCATGCAAAAATACTAACCTTTGTCATTATAATAACAATATCTTAATAACAATACACCCAAAAAAAACAACCGCAGATCCATGTGCTCGCAGCAGTGTTAAGAAGTAGCACTACAAACTAGAGGCTTAGCTCCATTGAATTTGCCCAGCAGCCTTCAACAGGTTTATAGTTCCAACACTAACCACACTGGCTGGAAGTGCATTCCACGAGTGTGTAAAGTCATTTTAAAAATCACACTTCCAACCTGACATGACTTTTGGCCAATTTCTGTGGGTGTTCACGAGTCGCAGAATCTGAAGGGATAGAGAAAACTCTCGGATCCATTCTGCCCCTTCTTTGAAGAACTTGATTTGCAAAAATATTTTCTCCTCTAGTCCACCTTTCAGGAACTGAAGTGCAGTCAATTTTTCGTAGTCTTTCATAGTATGATAGCCCCCAAAATTATGGTACAAGTTCAGTACTGCTGCGTTGAACGCGTTCAAGACGACTAAAGTCTTTGATTACCTGTGATGCCACAAGCACTGAATACAATTTTCCGTCAGAGCATAGCCTATATTGAAAATGCCGTAGTGGTTTTTACTCTGAAAATTCATCTCACGAAAACAAAGTTCAGGAACAATAATACACACCATTTCAGAAATAAAGAATACTATTTTCAGTATTCCATGCAAAATTGCGACAGACTGGGATATTATAATACAGTTCTTAGAATTTTAATGGCCACTTTCTTGATAGGCTATTTGTGTAAGTGGTGTAAGTTACACTAAGTGCTTACAAATGCATACACGTACGTAGAAGTACGAGTCCCAAACGTCACAAGGCCATTTGGGAGGGAAGCTGCAGATATCGCTTCCCAGCTCTTGCCCAGTTGATTCAACATTGCCAAAATTGCAATTCTAAGAGGCATTTACTCCTCCGGGTAAGAATTAGCTGTTAGCTTGGAGGCAACACAAGAAATATCTATGGGAGTTGACGTTGGCTTGAAGGAGTACTTACCATCCTCGTTTCAAGGCCATTTCAACGCTGTTGCATGCCAGTTCTGGTTTGCTTTGGCCAAACTCGGCACGAGTAGTATTTTTCATACATATTTATGTAATAACCAACACACTACGCAGAGTATGGTAGTTTTTAAAGTGAGTTATCTATGTAAGTAAGTGCTTACGACCACTCTTTTGACAAGTGGCTGCATGGGGTTGCGAACCAGAACGAAAGATGGAACATGGGTTGCAGAGACTCTGGTATCCGTGCCGTGCCACACGTACAGTTATGCCACTCCAAACTGATGTCAAGCCAAACTGTTTCTGAGTGCGTCATCTGTTGTCAGTGGCATCTTTTCGGGTAAAAATAACAATGCAAAACTCAGGCCAGTAGTTAACGGTTAATATACATTTTAAACCCAAGTCACAACTCGGCGATAGCGGGCATCACCCTAATGGTACAATTTTTCTTAATGTAGAATATTTTTAGCTGGTACAAGACAAGCTTTTTTAGAACAAAAAATGGTTTGCAGGGTGAGCGAAGTGTATAGGGGAAGACAGGAGGAATTTTTGCCCTTTATACCATTGTAAGTGGTTTTGGTTCGTGAGCAAGTTTTGTACACTGACTTGTCTTTTTTAGGACCGGGTTTTTTCCCCCCTTAATAACATCCCAACCAATTGAGAATACCACCCATACATGCTAAATTTACCAAAGTGTTTGTTATTCAGAGTCTGATGAAAAGAAACAAATTTTACCTCTTTTTTTTTTTTTCCCTCTCCCCCAACTTTTCCAATTAGTTTTGACACATACAGTAATGTATCGAGAACAACATTCACAAGTGTGAATTGTGTGGCACACTCCATTTGGCCAGTAGACATTAAATTGCACTCGAAATTGACCATTACCTCCTCACCATGTCGAAACAATTTTAGCAGTTGTCCTACTAATTAATGCTTAAATATTGTTTGCATTAAGCTAACTCTCTTTGCATTAAGGACAGTATTGTATATTTGGTTGGAAAGCCCTTGCAATTCTGCACACAACGCCACAAACTGCTCGTTTCTAGCTAATACGGTTCCCGAGATACGACAGTTAAAGCAGCAGAATGTGCTAATCAGTCGCCATTTGGCGAGTAGCTCTAAACTCCAAATCTCCAACTGCTGAAATTTCCTTGCCATTTGACTAGTGGAGATTGACATTGGTGAAGGTTGATAGAGAAAAGTAACTTTTAGAGGTTCCCAACAAAACCAGCTATAGCATTCTGAGGGGATGCTGTAAGCTTCTGCAGCAGGGGCCGGAGCTTTCCCGGAAGTTAAGGAATTTTACGCTACTTTAGAACCTGTTTCTGGCTTCCCAAGTGCACGTTTTGAAACATTTTGTCAGGTAAGTTAGATGACTACGAGTTCGTTGGGTAGGCTGTCTCAGATACCAGGATATGGTAGATTTTACACGTACAATAACTTCATTCAAAAGCTTTAAAAAACTATATTACATTTCTTGTATTTGAATGTTAAAATTAATTAATTTAGGGTGAATTGCGGCGCCGCTGCGACATATTGTCACCCAACGCACTGATTCTGTTCGGGGGTAATTTGCATTACCCGCAGTATCTGGGCATACTAACGCTAATTGGTTTCAATTTTAATGAATGACAGTTGGACATGGTTGTTTTTTTTCTCTTTTTTTTTTAACTGCAGTAGTTGGTTATTCTTTTCAGATTGCAACAGTTGACGGTTGGGATTGTACAGAAAGTGATCACTGTGAAGTTGATCAACACAGTATTCAAGGTTTGTTTCAGTTTATGCCTAGTTTTGCAAACTTCACTGCTTTTGTAATATTAGAAAAAAAAATTTATTACATAAAGTGTAAGGAGCTGCAACTTGTACTGCTCTCAAACCTTGAGCCTTATATGGTATTCAAAATGATTATCCCGTTATCCAGAAACCGATCAATTTTAGGATATAGCGTGATCAGTTTGTAAACTCAAAACCAATCAACCAATAAGTTAACAGGATATAGTGCAGCTGGTGATTATGCAGTCTTAAACCACGTACCACGGCTCTCTACCGTGATGGCACCACGAGTTGGCCATTGACAAACGAGAACAGTGGCTAGTCCAGTCATGTGATAGCAAGGAGCATAAACAATTCGCGTGTTTGCTTTTTTTCCTTACTCTTTTGTCGTATTTTTACTTCTGCTTGTCTTTCAGTCGTCCATGGTCCCATTGATCCCATTCATGCCATTTTTTCCCCCTTTACCGAGCGAGTTGCTAGACTCATGGGTGACTTTCATTGCAATGAACTCGCCTGCTTACAAACCTTGCAGTCTGCCTTAAAATCATTGCTTATGATTTGGTGTGTGCCCAACAATGGCTTCACACAGTAACGTATGGAAAAAGCTTATAATGACATTATTGGCTGCCATTTTGGTTTAAGTTTCAGGCAATTAAATCATAAAAATTTTTACAAACTGACAGGATTCACGTTTTATCCTGGCACGATCACTAACTTAAAAGTCCTTGTGTTTTGATCACAAGTATTTACATATAACATCCTGGATTCTGAAATGAAAGTGTATGTGTAAGTGTATGCAGTTCCTGGTAAGTGTATGCAGGACCGTGTAAGTGTATATATGCAGTTCCTGGTTTCAGATTTCTGGCAGCAGATTCCAACCAAGTTTAGACCATCCTCCAAACAACATTATAGTTTTTTAACTTCTTGGATTACTAAAAAAGAATGACAGTAAAAATGTTTAATGGTACATTTTTTCTTGTTGTGTTGAAAGTGATGTGAGCCTAGCACTGACAAACTCGGGGAAAACGCACCCTCGCAGTATGTTTACCTGGACGGCTCAGAGGATGGGACCAATATCGGAACCAGTAGTTGACAGAACACAGCTAATTTGCAGCACGTGCCGCAATGCTCAAGCACCACTTAAACGAACACGTTGCTCGCAACTCACACCCGTGCTTTGAACAATCACGGCACAACCAGTTGTTGTTGTCCGCAGACTTAAACGCAAACATTGTCGTCCTCCCATCAAAGACCCCCATCGTTCTTAGGCTGGACAAAACAGAATGGGGTTGACTACTTCCTAATGTTCGGTCTGCATTATTTCTGAGACAAATGTGGTGTGCTGTTTAGCTTGTGTTTCCTTTTGTCGGTTGGTTTAGGCTCTTACTTTCAACTACTTGACCTCACCATGCGTCATGGTCTGTGTGATATATCCCATCATGTCTGTCACTCACCCAGTCAATTTTGAGTAGATGGTAGTGTCTGTCCGGTTTCCTCTCTCGCCGAACATAATGAGAACCTCCGCTGCAGAGTGGACTTCTGACTTCCGTGACCTCTGTCTGCGCAGTCTTTCTATACTGCTCAATCCTGTCACAATACTGGCTGTAGACTTCAGCAGTGCAACTTCAGCAGTGTCGTCTGCATTGTCCACTACTTGTACTTCAGGTATGGCGGGATCTTGCTGAGCCTCCTGTATGTCTAATCCTTGTGTGACCACCTCCGGCACTGTGCCTGCATCTTCTTTGACCTCAAGATGTTAGGTCCAGCTTAAAGTCAAAGTATTCCTGTTACCCTCGGTTTCGTGTCTAAGGCCAGGTCGTCGAGATTTGGCTTAACGCCCAGCTGTTGCTCTGTTCCCTAACATCTTGCCTTTCCAGAACTTTCTTCGGCTTGGGTTACCAGTTGCGATACCCCTCCCTGTTGGTATTGCTACTAACCAAATAGCCCTCCTTTGCCAACTTGCTTCCGTCGGGTCCGTTAATCCTCACATGAGCCTAACAGCCTATTCTGCTGAATCAGACTGAAAAAAAACCGTTACTGGATGTACTTTGAAACTCTTCATTAACATTCGTATAAAGTTCGAAACTCATTTTCACTCACTTTCAAAATGCAGATATTAACAATACCTTGCGAATTTTCGACAGAAATGCTTCTGTCTTCATCAGGCATCCTAGGTAATTGGCTTTTCTACATCTCCCCTACTGGTTTTTTGAACACAGCAACCATTTTGAAAAATGTTGTGGCATTCGGTATTTTCAACGCAGCTGCGTTCCTGCTTTTCTCGTTCACTCGTTTCCAACGACTTGCTTTGTAGCAAGGAATCAACTTATTTTCCCCACAAGGTGCATAATATGCGGGCTTGACGGCCCCTGGGTGTTCATCAGTGGGACAGAATGTCTTCTGTGGTGTTGGATCGCGATTGATTCAAGGCACCTTAGGTGGGTGTCACTCGTTGTGTTAGAGTTGATGAGCTTTTTTGTTTTTTCCCATCCAATGCTCACTCCAATGCTCCAATGCTTGCATGGGCACTGAACATAGCATTGGATGCAGGGATGCTGCCGGTGTGAAAAAATGTGAAAATTTGCCAGGGGTGTGAAAAAATGTGAAAAATACGAGTGTTGGTGTGAAAAAACGCAAAATAAAAAGCAAAGTACAAACAATCAAATTACCCGCCCTAATTTTGGACCCAGAATTACGTAGGCATGTCTGTAATTCTTGTGTACGTATTAATAAGCTCTACACGTTCCTGTTGTAAACTCAACAATCAATTTTATGTGGCCTGCAGCGTTGCTTTAATTTCGCAT
Organism: Lithobius niger; assembly: GCA_023313725.1. Lineage (NCBI taxonomy): Eukaryota > Metazoa > Arthropoda > Chilopoda > Lithobiomorpha > Lithobiidae > Lithobius > Lithobius niger. Next base: position 35,516 of record JAHWFP010205559.1, on the reverse strand, counting down.
GAAGGATTCGTCCTACTAGTGAAACTGAAAGCAGTGTGCCGGAAAAGACTCCCTTCGTTTTGCTGCGCTGCAATGGGATTAGAGCTACATCATCGTTTATAAAGCAGCGGTGTGATGGCAAACCTCTAAACTTAACACTTTAAAAAGCCATTTCTAAAATAAGTGAAAGAATCCAAGAAGGCTTACAAGGAGAGACTGTCAAAGCAGCGTGAGGCTAGGAAGAGAAAGGCAGATGAAGCAACTGTTCTGGAATCTGCGAAAAAAAAAGGCTACAGATAAAGCTGCAATTCAAAACGTACAGAATACATGAAAAAAGAGGGCCTAAAACTGCTGCAAGAAGCCGTGGAGAAACAAGACTGGACCAAGATGGGCGCAGCAAACACTATTCTGCAAAATGCCGAACAAATGCTTGAACAAAGTGGATGAGACAAATCTGATTTCCAAGTCAGACATTGGTGTGGGAAAATTCCATTTAATTCATATTTTAAAACTGCCTTCCCTTCGTTAAAACAAAACATACCATAATACTTCAAATTGCAATAGCAAAAAAAAAGTGAATTACAATGGTTACTGGAAAAGAAAAGTTTTTATTCAAGAATTGTGAAACTGGTGTGTCATATGAAAACAACGAAATAGTGATACAAAAATGAAAGGTAGGTAGGTATGTAGAAAAAAATAAAAGCAGGTATGTGAAAAAATGAAAAGCAGGCATGCGAAAAATGTGAAAAAAAATGAAAAGAGGGAATGTGAAAAAAACAGGTACCCCCGGCAGCATCCCTGGGATGGGAAAAAAAAAAAATGCTCATCAGCTCTAACACAGCGAGTGACACCCACCTAAGGTGCCTTGAATCAATCGCGATCCAACACCGCAGAAGACAGTCTGTCCCACTGATGAACACCCAGGGGCCGTCAAACCCGCATATTGTGCACCTTGTGGGAAAAGAACTTGATTCCCTGCTCCAGAGCAAGTGGCTGGAAACGAACGAGTGAACGAGGAACGCAGCAGCGTTGAAAATACCGGAGGCCACGACGTTTTTCAAAATAGTTGCCATGTTCAAAAAACCAGTAGGTGAGATGTAGAAAAGATGCCCGATGAAGACAGTAGCATTTCTGTAGAAAATTCGCAAGGTATTGTTAATATCTGCATTTTGAAAGTGAGCGAAAATGAGTTTCGAACTTTATACGAATGTTAATTCTGCTGAATGACGTGACGTTGTCTCATCTGTAGTCAGTCTTCATGACTGTCGTGCCAGTGATTCATACAGGTTGTTTCGCTTTTGAAACCCTTCAGCTCTTCCTGTTTCACAACTTTCATCGGCATAAGTTGGTATAAGTTGTCTTATCTGGGGTCATTTTTCATCACTGTCATGCCACTATTGTGCTTAACTTCACTTCAGTCTTCTAAAAACTAGAAAACTAGATGTAGACGTTTACCCACACAGTCCGTTAAGTAGCATCTTAGTAGTTATTATACTAAGAAATAAAAAAAGACACTTGCAAAATAAGTGTGCTAACCAAATACTCGAACTTGGCTCGATACTCGATTCTTCCGTTGTAAACTTGGCTAAGCTCGACTCGAATTATAATTGTTCTACTCGCACACCTTTAGTGAGGGTGTACCTATCCTTTAATTCGTCATAGTCTGCAAAGTCTTTCTTGCCAATAGACATCATTGCGCATGCTCTCAATTCCACAATCCACTCATTTAAACCTCTTTCTGTCTTAAAGAGTCCTGGCCGTTTTCAAAACATGAACCACATCTGTTCCACGTGTTGTTTGGTCGGCGAGGAATCGAGCCCTGACGATGAATATCTACTGCTTTTTCCAATACTATACCTGGTGTAGTGATCCTCCTTGCCACAGGCAAAAACACTTGTACGCTTTTTACCATGACTACTTGAGTCTTGTGACGTATTAAACTTCACCACATGCGATCACTTCGGACACTGCGACTGACCAGCAGTTGAGGTTCTTCATGATGTGCCAATAACCTTTCTGATGGGAAATGTCTCTAGAATTTAAGCTGATTAGCACTAGGCGCTGACAGACTCACAAAATATGCCTCGGCATTACTGTATAGTTACCTGGACGGCACAGATGATTGGAGGGACGTTTTGGTGGCGTGAAAACCCTCCTTCCTCCCGGTGCTGGTACAGCTGAGAGGGGGCGATTTCTGGCTGGCCAGCATTTACATAATACAACGTTTGGAACTTAGTGGGAAAGTGGGAATGTATCAACATACCCTCGTTAACTTACAACGTGTCCGCACTGCTTGAAGTCACTCAAACGAAGACATGGTTCAGATCTAAAACAATCGATATTTTTAACACATATGTGGTGCATGAATTGAATGGTAAGGTGCTAATGGATCTTCAACCGCCATTGACTCCGGCCATCCAACGTTTGGTGAGTAGCGATTTGGCAAAGAGATTGAGAGACCGTTAAATGGATAGGCCTGACGAGTAGTGGAGGTTACGCGTGCCAACAAAATTCGAATCTGTTGTGAGTTGCAGTGTGATGTGATACTGGGGGAAATAAAGTTTCTTAATGCCTGAAGAAGACAGTAGGAACGAAATTATTACATCATTTCTTCAGATCTGACGAAAACTTGCGTCGAAATCAATTGGTATATTGGATTTTTTTGGAGACTGTTCATTAAAAATATCGAGTGTTTTAGATATAGTGAATCCAATGACTCTCAAAGTAATCAAAGCCATTTTGCTGTATTAAAATCGTGGGTCACTACATTCACAGCACAAGACATTGTTATTGTCCACAAGCATGGACGCGGACATTGTAGTCTTGCTCTTGCGGGAAGAAACTTTAAAAGCGAAAACTCACAAGTTAATCGGACACTAAATTTACTAAATGTAAGCTTAGACCTGTGAAGTGTTCTGGTAGCAAAAAATAGAACCCAAAAGTAGAAAGCTTTGTTAAATTGTATAAAATTTCTGGGGGTCGTTTCAGTTATTCTTTCTATCTTTAATATTCATCCTTTTCACCTGCTAAGCTCACTTACGTAGGGCTAGCGATGGCTAAGTTTTCTAAGAAGTACCGTGAATCTTTTACATGACACAATTGGCAGATCACGAGAGCCTTTATGGGTGTTCAAACAATCCAAAAGCTGAGATGTGACAGTGTGCAAATTCTTTTTTCTTTTTAACCCCGGAGTAACATACGCCGGTCTAGCCTGTTCCCGAATACCTTAGCGAAATACTTTGCTGGGCAGCATGAAATGAAAATGACTCCGACGGCCCCTCCTGTCCCCTCCACCTCCTCCCAAGCCTGTTATATATATATATATAGAGATTGGTTAAAAATAGAAGATTCTATCGAACTTCACGGAATGTCGTGCTGTGAAGTGCTTGATCGTGCTGTAAATGGTTAATTTCTTGAACGACAGTGTTTGTTCATTTGTTTCTTATTTATGGTTTCTTTGTTGTAGATGATCGTGCTCTGAATGGTTCACTTCATGAAAGAAAATGCTTGAAATGTGAAAATGGAACCCAACCTGACTCACAGAAAGTCAGGTAAGCAAATTGGTGTCATTTTCTCTGAATTTATGTACCGTAAAGTGCAACCATAAATGTAAACAAAACAACATTTTAATATTTTGTAGTATTCACTTATTCATCTATTTATTTATATATGGAATGGGGTTTTGGCGTTCTAGCTTAGAAAGTTTACCAGCTTGGCTTAACGAAGCTCACAAAATAGAAAAGAACTTTATTTTGAACCAATAAGGTTTCATACAAAACATTACAAAAGGGCATGCATTTGCCAAAAAAAATAAAAAATTACAGCAAACATTGGACAACTGCTAGAGTTGCAGAACATTAAAGAGTAATAATGGTCCACTAGACCTTCTTAGGAGAGGCCAAATTGCAGGCAGAGCCAGCACCAGAGAAACTATTGTTAACTATGCTAGGGACAAGGGGAATTGTAGAGCTCTAGTAAGTTCTTTCGTGTATACGTTTGTCATAACTCTGTACATGTAAAGTACCAAAACTTTCACTACTGAGCGGAAGTACCTGCATAAGCCGGAGTCCTTTTGTTGTAACAGAGACTGTTAGGCTTCTTAGCCAGTGTGCAGATACATTCCATGTACTTGGCTGTATACGCTATGTATGCTGTTGCAATGTATGGGTAACTTGGAGGGGGATGGGGGGCGGGGACTGTCGTTCATTGCTTGTGAGGTGAATCAATATTATTTCTTATTACCGCTGGAAAACCTACATAACCTGTTAATTTAGCATTCATTGATCCTGAATGGATGTCTCCCTGGAGGTTTCTTAGTTGCTTGTAGCCGCTTGCTCTGTAACCCTACTGTACATGCGGGTCGCAGTCCTCCTCTATAAAAGCGAGAACGCGGAGGCTTTCGGCATTCATTTTCCTCCAGCGAACGTCTTCACGTCACTCTGTCTCCTGACCCTTTCTTTTGGAATTTGGATAAACTCTCCGGCCTTGCCGAAGACTTCCACTAGGCCAGCCGACCAGCCGCCCTCTGCCGCTCTCGCTGCCGCGCACTCTAATGTTGTCGCCATTGACGATCAGCTTTCGGCCGGGCTACCACTGGACCCTGCTGCACCACCGACAACTGCCGAAGAGGAATCCCCACTTCAAGCCGGTCAACAGACCCCTGAAGCCCTGGCTCTTCAAACGCTCGAACACGCTTTCAGGGATGACAAGCGGTATTACCTTGAAGCAAAGCGCAAAATTTCGCCGTACAATGGAATCGACTCGATCACCGAAGTCGCCACTCGACTTATTATCTCACTCTTCACGCTGCCGTAACGCCGTGACCCACAGTGAATTTGATGATCTCGTAGTCTGCAATCATCAAGCTTTCGTCTACAAATCCAGTGCCTCCTCCCTCCTGCTCCTCGTCAGTCCGCCGGGAACACACAAGGGAATGGGTTGTGTTAAACTCAAGCCACGACAGCCGGAAGAGGCCTCCTGTCTCCAGCCACACTGATCCGAAAAGGTCTCGCTCAACGCCTCCACCTGCTCGTTTGGACGATGACCCGACGCCTCCACCTCTGGGCCCTAACCTGCATTCGTATGGGAATCCCGACCCTCAGGCAGCCGTTAACCCTGCAAGACACGTTCATTTTCCGGATGACTCGGGCAACGATGACCCAACGCTCCCACTCGCCCAACTAGTAAAGACCATAGAAGAAACAGTCCTGGACTGTTTTCTCTACAAACCATCGCAATCTGCGGATGCACCAGTCATCAACAGAGGACTAAAGACGGGATTCGGCTTTGCCCTACGAGACCGTGATGCCAAACCCCGCAATCTATTGGTACAATTGATCACGCTACCAACCTGCCTTCTAAGCAACGGTGGCACCCTTCTGGGCAAGGGCGATGCCCTCGAACTCGACAAGGACCCTCCGCCGCCATGTCCGGTACTAGAAGCCTCCTTTTTCCGTGCTTTTGGAGGCGGCTCTACAAACACAAGAAATTTCGATACGTATCCATAATGCAAATTCTTGAACGCTGAAGTCCAACTCGACTTTGGCACTTCCCTTTCAATTCTTCGGAAGGCCGAAATCCCACGAAATCTCTACGACAAACACAAATGCCTTCAGATGAGTCTTCGTGCCGCTTCCTAGGCAGAGGTCCTAAACACTGCAACGAATGCATTATGTGAAAAGCTTTCCAATGGCCGCGAGCCCAAAGAAACGTAAGAAGGTGGCACTGCTAATTTTCCAGCTCTTTCAAAAGGCAAGCTTCGCTACCTACCATTCCATGAGTGGGCAACAAAAGCAGTCTTCAACAACGTCCTCCTACTCCGGGAAATAGCCCTGAACTCGGCCGCAAATTTGAACGAGTGAACGAAGCACCAACTGCGCAACCAGCCGATTCACAAAACCGAGATATTATTCAGGGGACTAATACTGACTCTGGCCCCTCAGCTCGACATTTTCCGCAAGCCGATATTTATCCGTTCTACTCAATCCAGCCCATGACCTTTTCAAAAAGGCTCCAAACCACCAAACCAAGGCCCGACGGACAGTTGGAACAAACCCCGCCCCCCAACGCCTGACAACAACCGAAACGAAAGCAAGCAAACACAACGGCTGCAGCAATCCTTTCGGACCGACAGCTGGAGCGTTTCCTCACGCCCGGCTCAACCAAGAGTCAGAACAGGTTAGCCTCAACTCCCGATCACAGAAGCCTGTAACACCTAAATTTCACTTCGTCCGAGATTAATTCAAATGTTATCGCACAAATTCCCCCTGGTTCAATCATAATTTATCGAGACCAAGAATTCATTTCCACAAACAAATAACAGTAACAATAAATAAACATTTATTAAAAAAATTCCTAGCATGTTAGTAATAGTTATATTTGCCCCAAAAGCTGTTAATAGCTTTGATCGAATTCAATAATTTAAATTCAGTCGGCAATTCATTTGACGATAGGCCTATGAAATTGGATTTCGCTACAGGCTATATAAATAATTTAATAAATAGGCTATTCTTCTTTCTCCACATAAAGGTTGATAAAACCTAAGGTTTATCTATAATTACCTTCTTAAATATATTTTCATATTTCGCAAAATATAACCCAAACTCTGCTTTTCTTAAATTTCCTCCCAGCTTAAGTTTTGCTAAGTGATAAGCCTTTAGGCAGAGACAAATATATTTCATTTAAATCCACAAGGAGCTCAGCTTCCTTTTACCCTGGATTATTTATGCGATTAGGAGAAAAGTACCCAATATTTCGATTATTCTTCCTTTTGACATGCTATCTTAGGAATAGAGAACAAATAAATACATGTAAATACAAATAACGCTAATTCGGTGTTACTGGCTGGCGTATCGGCACAAAATGTTTTCAAGTTTCGTATGGTTAAACACAGCGTTACTTATTGTTTTAATGTACTCACGGACCAAACGGATTGAAGAGTCAAACCCACAATGTCTGACATAGTTCAGTAACTCAAAACAGGCCTCGAAATCAACAGGTGGTCGAACTAGATGAAACGATGACGGCCTTATCTCCAACGCTGTTGAAAATGAGTATCAGTTCCATTATTTCGTTTCTGGTAGCGCTGTCACAATGAAATTCCACAATGGCTTCGTTAGAAGTGATCTAAAACTACTTCTAGACGTTCAGAATAAATTGCTGGCATTTCCCTGACATTGACAAGTGTCACTTCAAAACGCAGGCAACCTCATTCGTCATGGCGTCGTTCGGCATCACGTCCCTCTTCATGCATGTTTCCTAACATGGCTCGGGTTGACAGTTGTAGACAAACAGGACGGACTACGAAGAAAATTGGGAGAGGCCACCTCCCAAATTTATTACGACGGACAATCAAAACATGCTTCTTTACCAACGAAAACGCAAGCCAGAAGTAACGCGTTTTTCACACCGTACACACATTTTGTAAACCACGCCATCAAACGTCAGCAACAATGCCAGCGCCACCGCACGCCAAAACCGGAAGTTGAAGAGCGCCATAGCCAAACCGAAACCAAGCATTGTAGTTCACAAATATGAGAATTAACACAAAAATTAATTAAAACAATGTTAGATCGACGTTACACATCTCCCCCACCCACCAGTGAGTTTTTGAGGGTTAAAAGGGCCGAATGAAGTTTATGTTGAGTTGCTCTGCGAGGTCGCAACACTCTGCGAGTGGTGGTATCCACTTCAGATTCCTCGGATAACTCATTCACAGACTCTTGCTCCATATCATCCTCTGATTGCACAGACGGTGCCACATACGGCTTCAACTCTTGCACATGAAATGTCCCCTGCATTACTTTACCTGTTACACTTTCACTCAACTTCATGGTAACTGGAAAACAAACCTCATGCACAACATACGGGCCCTGCCAGCGCGGTGCCATTTTTTTAGCAAATTCCTTTTCTTTATCTGAGAGAAAATGGGCCTTCTTAAGAACCAGGTCACTTTTAGCAAAAGACAAGTCTCTGTGCTTCGCATCATAGTGTGGCTTTTGTCGTGTTGCTTGAGCAGCAATATTCTCTTGAGCTTTATCAATGGCTGCTCTCAAATTTTGAGTCAGCATGACAGCCCAATCACTAGCTTTAGACATCTTAGCTAGCTCTGCTTTCATAGCAGTTGGGTCACAGGGAAGACGCAGCTCTCTTCCTAAAGTCAGAAAAGCTGGTGTGAACCCAGTACTTTTGGAAGTTGCTGAGCGCAATGCCATACCAATAGCAGGGAGGTTCGAGTCCCACTTTTTGTGTGACTCTACTATGTTGGTGGTAATCATACCTCTAACCGTTTTTATCGTCCTCTCTGCAAGATTTGGTTGAGGGTGGTAAATCGAGGTATTCTTACGCTTAATCCCAAACATACTGACATAGTTTTGAAAATCTTCGAAACAAATTGTCGGCCATGGTCCGACACTATGGTTCTCGGAATTCCAAACCTAGGAAAAACCTCCTTTATTAAGCAAAGAGCAACTGTTTGAGCTGTAGCATTCTTAATGGCAAACAATTCAGGCCATTTCGTCAAGTAATCGACTACTATGAGCATGTATTGCTTCCCTGACTTGCTTTTGGGATAGGAACCGGCCAGATCGTTCGCAAGGGTGTCTCCCGGTTGAAGCAAATGTCTCGGCGACATCTTAAACCCACGAGGGAGGGCAGTTTCGGATTTGTGCAATTGGCATTGATGGCACGCACGTACGTACCTTGCAACATCCCTACTCATACCAACCCAAGTGTAAGTGTGTCTGATCTTCGCCAAGGTCTTTGCTGCTCCCAGGTGACCTCCTGCGAGAGAATCATGGTAGGCTGCCATAATTTTACTATGCCACTCTTTAGGAGCGATGATGCAGTACGACTACACCTGCAGGGGTTTGGAACTTCTTGCAAACTACATCATCCTTCAGCACACTGTAACACATAAGAGACGCAACCTTCTTACCCAGTTTATTCGAGGGGGGTTCATCTTCTGCCCTCAAACATTTAGTGAGAAGACTAAGCGTGTGATCTCGCAACTGGGCCTCCTTCACCTGCTGCAAAGATGGCGCTTCTATTTCACGCAGTACAGCATTGACTGAAGTTGACATTTTAGGAATTCTGGACAAGGCGTCCGCAACAAGATTGATCTTTCCAGGGTTATAAGCCACGGAAAAATCAAACTGCTGCAAACGCATGGCCCACCTTGTCAGATGCCCCGTAGGATCTCTGGCCGTTTTGAGCCATTGAAGTGACTTCTGGTCCGTTAACACTTTAAATGTTAAACACTCCACGTATGGCCTCATCTTTTCAATCGCCCAAACGATAGCCAGACATTCTCGTTCTACGGCCGAATATTTACGCTCCTGTTTTGAGAGTGCCTTACTTGCATACATGATGGTAGCCAGTTTACCATCCTTCTCCTGCAACAGGACCGCTCCTAGGCCTACAGCACTCGCGTGTGTCTGGATTACGAAGGGCTGGCTGAAATCCGGTGCACTTATAATGAGGGCCTTAAGTTCCTTAAAAGCCTTCTCACAAGCTTCGTTCCAAACCAACGGACCTCATTTATCCAGAAGACGATTAAGCGGTTCTGCCACAGGAGAGTACCCCTTTATGAACCTCCTGTACCACGATGTACATCCTAAGAATTGGCGAACGTGCTTCACCATTTTAGGTCTCAGGTAGTTCAAGACTGCATCCACTTTACTAGGATCAGGGCAAATCCCAGTCTCTAAAACTAGTTTCAGGTAAACAGATCTGTACCTTTTTGACGTTTATGGTGAGGTTTGCTTTCTGCAACCGTGAGAGGACTTCTCTTACAGTGCTCAGATGAGTATCAAATTCAGCCGAGGCTATTATATCATCGAGATATGTGACTACCACATCCTTTCTCATTCAATGAAAAGATGATTGATAAGTCTAGAGAACGTCGCCCCACCGTTACACATACCAAACATCATCACCGTCGGTTTAAACAAACGTGCTGGTGTCATAAAAGCAGCCTTGTCTTGGGACGACTTGCTCAATGGGACTTCCCAATATCCGCTCTGCAAATCAAGAACCGTGATAAACTTCGGCTGTCCCAAAGTATCCAGGAGTTCATCTATCCTGTTTAAAGGATATTTATCTTTTCTGGTAATCTCATTAATTTTCCAGTAATCCACTATCATCCTCCACCCGCCATCTTTCTTTTTGCGCACGATGACGGGGGCTGCCCAAGGACCGGAATGCGGAACGATTTGGCCACGACGAATCATGTCATTCAAGATTTCATCAAGTGCGTCACCCTTTTCAGGACGAAGGTAGTATGGGCTAGATGAAAAGGGCTGATGATCACCTGTGTCTAAATGATGTTCTAAGGCATGAGTTAACCCAGGTTCGGGATTAAAGGCCGCTGGAAATTCCTCCAACATATCCTTAAACCTTTTTTGTTGGTCTTCAGTCAAAAGAGCAGCTGAGAGCTTTTCCTTGATGGCTGCATCCAAACATTTAATAAAGTTAACTGAAGTCTGTTTTTGTTCCGTTTTATAGAAAGTATAGTGCACGTTAGGGATATCTTTCCAATGCCACATCTCGTCCGTTCCATCAACTATCGCACCATACAGACCTTTGATGTCACCACCTAACAAGCATTGGTTTCCAAACTGTTTTACTACAACTACTGTTTTGTCTGGCAATTTAATTTTTGCCATAGCCCAACCATGAGTAGGCAAAGGTGCAGGATTGGCAGACACGAGAGAGTCCTCTAGCTCATTTAATTTAATTCCCCCCAGTTGAAAGGGTTCTAAGAAATCGGGGCCTACTATAGTATACGGTGCAGCTTCATCCCAGATGCCTATTACAGTTTACCACCAACCCTTACGAGAACAGTAGCCATATTGGCTGGACGTGGGATTCTAAAGTTACTTTGGTTTATTGGAGGATTTACTTTGAGCCCCGCCACCCCCTTTCCCAGAGCTCAATCCTGGTTTTCCGTCGGTGGCAAATCATTGCTACTGACTGAATTGACCTTCCTCCCCCCTTTTACTTTTTTAGGGACCTTGCACTGAAATAAAAGATGGCCTAATTCCCCACAGTTATAACATGTTTTGGTTGCATTACTATTATCCTTAGGCCTAGTGCCACTAGCTACGTTCCCTGTATTACTTGATTGAGGTGCAGAAACTACCTTGGGTGCACGGGTAGCTGCGAGCACTGGGGCGTCAGATTCGATAGGCGTCTTGGTCCCAGCTGTACATCTCTGGCTTCCTACAGTCCCGTGTTCGATCCTGGGACGGGAAGTGTATATGTACGGGTTTTTCTCCGGTTGTTTCCCGCCCGTTGTACGAGGGTTTCCTCCGGGTACTCCGGTTTCCTCCCTCCTGCGGGAAAAAACAACTGTTTACGATGGTGGTTCCTTCCACTTAACATCTGCCGCTTGGGCCTTCAAAAAAGCTGTATAGCTTACTGGCCGACAAACTCTATTCTATTCTATTCTACTTTAGGTTGTGATGTTACTTGTTGGGGTGCCGCCGGCCCCAAATATACCTGTATTGCAGGTTGATCTAACAAACCCTCAATTTTACGCACATCAGCAGCTAATTCTAACAGGGAGGTGTAAGATTTAGTTCCTAACATAAGTTTTAATGCAGCACCCATGTTATTTTTAACCAGACGCACTTGTTCGTACTCTGGCATAGCATACGAAAGTTGCTGAATTTGCAGCGCCATATCATGGATATAGTCTGCAACTAATTGACCTTCCACATGTATTCTAGATGTAAGCCTATCTAAAACTACTTCGTCATGGTTACGCACCTGAAATCTAACCATGAGATTCATTTTGAAATGTTGCCATGACAGTGGAGGGGGGCAAGCCATAAACCACTGTAATGCCATACCTGTTAAAAGTGTAGGAAGCCAATTCGTTAGGAATATGTGTTCAGGGATACCCCTTCCTACTTGAAGTTGTTCCGCCCTAAGCAAAAATTTCCTGGGACCAGGTCCCACCGGATCCCCATCAAATGGCTTCACTTGAAACTTAAGTGTCCATATTAATGGAAGTGCCTGAACATTACTATAACCCATAGTGGGTTGAGTTTGAGTAAGCCCCCTATACCTGGATATTTTACATTAGGTTGAGCACTAGCAATATTACCTAAACTAGATTGTTGGCCAAATAAACTAGTTAGCTGATTCGCTAAACTTCAGTTAGGCTGCTGACTATCTGGACCTGAACAAGGGTTAAGAGGTGGCTGACTACTTAAACCTAAACTAGGGTTAAGAGGTGGCTGACTATTTAAACCCGAGTTAGGGTTAAGAGGAGGTTGACTACATGAACCAGTATTAGTTTGTACTGTAGTAAATTGTGGCTGCGTAGTAGCACCAACAAATGGGACATTTAATGGCTGACTACCCATTGTGGCTTGCATATTGGCTTCAATAGTAAGAAGTCGCATATACTCAGCCAAATCAACTTGAATTGTTTGGTTTTGAACATTCGCGGCATGGGCCGTACTTTGTGAAGACTGAGGCACATTCCCAGTCTTATTACCTTGACTAATACCAAGTGGTGGGACAGGCACATTACTTTGCCTACTTTCCTGATGTACCAATATTGGGGTATTAACTGGCAAATTTAAATTTTGCAACAAAGGGTTACCTAGAGGAGAACCTAAAGGGGTACGACCATCAGTCGACATGTTCACTAACAAGAGCAAAAACCATATGTTGCGTAATCTTAATGTACACTGCATATTCAGACACATTCACAAGAACAAATTCCTGGTCTCGTGAAAAATTCAAAAGTTTTTGAAAAATACCAGACCCAAAATAGGCCTATATTTAATCCAGAAATGTTTGATTTGAAGCTTTAATTCTAATTCCCAATTCAAAACATTTAATTCCAAGTAAATTCCAAAATTCGTAAAAGAATGAACTAGGCTGCTATTTTTGAAATTCAGGTCTAAATTCAAAATAACCGGACTACACCTAAATTTCACTTCGTCCAAGCTTAATTCAAATGTGATCGCACAAATTCCCCCGAGTTCAATCTTAATTTGTCGAGACCAAGAATTCATTTCCACAAGCAAATAACAGTAACAATAAATAAACATTTATTAAAAAAATTCCTAGCATGTTAGTAATAGTTATATTTGCCCTAAAACCTGTTAATAGCTTTGATCGAATTAATAATTTAAATTCAGTCGGCAATTCACTTGACGATAGGCCTACGAAATTGGATTTCGCTACAGGCTATATAAATAATTTAATAAATAGGCTATTCTTCTTTCTCCACATAAAGGTTGATAAAACCTAAGATTTATCTATAATTACCTTCTTAAATATATTTTCATATTTCACAAAATATAACCCAACCTATGCTTTTCTTAAATTTCCTCCCAGCTTAAGTGATAAGCCTTTGGGCAGAGAAAAATATATTTCATTTAAATCCACAAGGAGCTCAGCTTCCTTTTACCCTGGATTAATTATGCAATTAGGAGAAAAGTACCCAGTATTACGATTATTTTTCCTTTTGACATGCTATCGTAGGAATAGTGAACAAATAAATACATGTAAATACAAATTACACTAATTCGGTTTTACTGGCTGGCGTATCGGCACATAATGTTTTCAAGTTTCGTATGGTTAAACGCGGCGTTACTTATTGTTTTAATGTACTCACGGACCAAACAGATTGAAGAGTCAAACCCACAATGTCGGACATAATTCAGAAACTCAAAACGGGCCTCGAAATCAACAGGTGGTCGAACTAGATGGAACGATGACGGCCTTATCTCCAACGCTGTTGAAAATGAGTATCAGTTCCATTATTTCGTTTCTGGTAGCACTGTTACATTGAAATTCTACAATGGCTTCGTTAGAAGTGATCTAAAACTGCTTCTAGACGTTCAGAATAAATTGCTGGCATTTCCCCGACATTGACGAGTGTCACTTCAAAACGCAGGCAACCTCATTCGTCATAGCGTCGTTCGGCATCACGTCCCTCTTCATGCATGTTTCCCAACATGGCGCGGGTTGACAGTTGTAGACAAACAGGACGGACTACGAAGAAAATTGGGAGAGGCCTCCTCCCAAATTTACTGCGACGGACAATCAAAACATGCTTCTTTACCAACGAAAACGCAAGCCAGAAGTAACGCGTTTTTCACACTGTACACGCATTTTGTAAACCACGCCATCAAACGCCAGCAACGATTCCAGCGCCACCGCACGCCAAAACCGGAAGTTGAAGAGCGCCATAGCCAAACCAAAACTAACGCCGTAGCCAAACCGAAACCAAGCATTGTAGTTCACAAAAACGAGAATTAACACAAAAATTAATTAAAATAATGTTAAATCGACATTACAAGCCGCTACCCCTCGTCAGGGGGCAGGAGCTCCGATCGAAAGAAACAATGACACCACACTGCTTTCGTCCTGACCGGTGGGAGTCGGACTGCAGCCTTTCGTGCCGGCCTGGCAAAAGATCACGAACAACAAGGAAATTCTGTCAATAATTCAGGATGGCTTTCGGCGATTTTTCATTCCAAGCCGCCATTAGCAAGCTCGCCACCGTGGCAATGGGTTCATCAAACTCAAGACGATCTTTCAGCCAAGGTTCAACAACTCCTGGAAAAGCAAGCCATTCAAAATGCCACAATCCAAAACAAGGATTCCATAGCTCGATATTCCTCTGCCCGAAAAAATTGGGTGGCAATCGACTAATTTTCAGTCTAATTTTCAAAATGGAGACGCTAGAAACAATTTGACTTTCCCTCAAGAAAAACGACTGGACAGTCTCAGTCAACCTGGGTGCATACGGGTGCACTGGTAGCTGCGAGCACTGGGGCATCAGATTCGATAGGCGTCTTGGTCCCAGCTGTACATCACTGGCTTCCTACAGACTCGGGTTCGATCCTGGAAAGGGAAGTGTATATGTATGGGTTTTTCTCCGGTTGTTTCCCACCCGTTGTACAAGGGTTTCCTCCGGGTACTCCGGTTTCCTCCCTTCTGCGGCAAAAAACAACTGTTTACGATGTGGTTCCTTTCACTTAACATCTGCCACTTGGGCCTTCAAAAAGCTGTATAGCTTAATGGCCGACAACCTCTATTCTATTCTAACCTATAAGATGCTTATCTCCACGTCCCACTACATCCCAAGTCCCGTCACTTTTTCCGTTTCCTTTACAACTGGAAAATTTATGAATTCAGGTGCCTCCTATTCGGCCTAAATGCGGCGCCACGCATTTTCACGCTAATCTTGAAACCTGTACTAGCCAAATTGCATCAATATCAAATCCAGGCAATTGCATACCTCGACGACTGATCACTAAACTCTCCAGACCCTCAGTAACTCGAAGCTGACATGAAGTTTACAATAAACCTCCTGAACCAGCTGGGATGCAGAATAAACCTGAAATCTCACCTAGCACCAGCGCATATCTTCACTTTCTTAGGCGTTGCATTCAAACTAAAATCTGCAACAGTGACGCCATCTCAAGAAAGAATGCAGGACCTCATCGAACACTCACGGCGATTCCGTCAACAACCCCTACACTCACTTACGAAAAAATAAACCTGATCATCGGGAAATTGGACGCCATGGCAGCTCTTGTACCATACGTTCGCTGGATGGTGAAAGGATTGACAAATGGTCTCCCCTTCAGGATCACCCCGACCACAAGTGAAAGTTGGACCCAGTCTTCCGCCACAAATTTCTTCAATGGTGGTCAAACCCAATGAATCTGGCACAATCCGTACCACTTCACGAACCTCTCCCAGACCGTCTACTTTTCACAGACACCTCACAAACGGGATGGGGGAGCCCACATGGACCACTTTCAAATATCAGGCCTGTGGTCCCCTCAAGACACGAAACACATCAACACACTAAAAGTGATCCTGTTAGCCCTCCAACACTTCCACCCACATGTCCAGAATCAAGTAATAACAAGTCCAAGTAGACAACACGACAGCTGTTGCTTATATTCGAAAGGAAGGATGGATGAAGTCACGGAAGCTACACAAGATTACCTCGACCATCTTCCACTTCTCTCAAGAAAACAACGTAGCCCTGCTACCCTTACACATCCCAGGGAACAGGAATGTAATTGCAGACTCCCTGTCTCGCCGGAATCTTCCAACAGGCGAATGGACACTCAACAAATCCATCTGCGAATACCTCTTCAACATCTGGGGCACCCCAATGCTGGACCTATTCGCCACGAGGCACAATGCCAGACTTCCCCACTTCATCAGCCCGATTCCGGACGAAAAAGCCATAGCAGTAGACGCACTAACATCTCCATGGCAGAACCTATACGCATCTCTTCCCACCATTCACACTCCTTCCTCAAGTTCTACAAAAGATAGAGGAATCACAGAGCCAGTTCCTCCTCATAGCTCCACTATGGCCATCAGCACTATGGTTCCCGCACCTTCTGAACCGTGTAGTTGCAACAGAAAAGATCCAAGCTTCACCAAAACCTTGCCACCCTAAACCTTCACGGGCGGCTTCTATCATCGAACTCCACAAAAAGGCTGGAATTCATCAAGTTTGAGGAGGTCTCCTGTTAATGCTAAATTAACAGGTTATGTAGTTTTCCAGCGGTAATACGAAAGTCCATTTTGCTGGCCCTCCGGCCTAGCCAGCTAAAAATTGTTTCTTTTACCTACGAAACCATACATAACCTACACCCGCCCTACATCCCTTCTTGAGTCTGACATATTGAGAGGAAAGTAAATGCAGAAAGCCTCCGCTCTCACTTTATAGAAGCGGACTGCAACACGCATGCACACTTGCACAGTAGGGTTACCGAGCAAGCAGCTACAAGCAACTAAAAAGCCTCCAGGGAGACATACATTGAGGATCAATGAACGCTAAATTAACAGGTTATGAATGTTTTCCTAGGTAAAAGAAACCATTTTTGGCCAAAAGGCTGGCAAAATGGACTTTTTTAGCAGTCTTTTTAATTGGACGTGTCACACGTCGAATTAATGCGGTTGCGGCCAAAAAACGGGTGGACGCGATTTACGTCAGCGTCATCTCCTCAAAAACCAGACACATATGTTCCATTCTGATCCGACGAAATTCAAGTATGTGGGTGGGTCACTTGCAGTGCGCAATTGCAAAAGGTATTATGCCCCACAGAATATATATAAAACGTTTGAAGTATAATAACCTCTAACAAGGTCCTTCATCAGCGAAAAACTGTCGCCCGATAGTATACGATCTGTGAATGACGTCAGCCAAATGTCATCGTAAAGGTGTGTGCTCATACGAAAAATTGCGGCGTGTAACTGCGCATTTCGGCAAGTCAGCTCTTCAAATTGTGGTTGGTTAGAGACTATGCGTAGACATTGAGATGGCGTCCTCTCTTATCACGAAGTACAATACAAAGTGAGTCGTCACTTACCTTTGGCGGTAATCTGGATGGTACACCAAATTTTTACGCTGGTATCTGGACGTACATTGAATGCGAGGCGCGCATAGCCTCGCTGCTTTCCAGGTGCGATATATTACAGTATTTTATTACGCTTATTTGTGGAGTTGTTTCTTATTTAACGAGTGAACAAAGCGAATGATGTCCTATTTTTAAAGTGGCGGACTGGCCAGGGAGGGAAGGGCGGAATATTCCTCCTGGCTTCTAATTCTCCGATTTTTAAAAAATCCGTAACAGGAAGACTCACGCAAGTTTTATTGGTTCGATATTAGTTTTACCAACAGATTTAAAATTACAAATAATAATAATAAAGATAATTATAAAATGCTAGTAAAACAAGTACTTTGTATTGAGTAACCTAACAAAAATAGGCCACATGAAATTGCAGTGTTATATTCAATATGGAATTTTTCACAATTTTCGTGTGAATATTTTAACTTTTGTTAATACACCTAAAAAATGTAAATAAATTTAAAGTAGTCAGCTTCACGTACCCTCAGTGCAACATGATTTCTCGTACTCCCTCCCCCCTCACCCCAAATTACCTGCTGAATTTACTGAAAATATGGTGTTCGAAGACTTAAAAAATGTAAATGTCGGATGAACAAAAACAAAGGCAACGTGAAACTGTAAAACAACGAAGCTTTCAGTTTTTTTTTTTTTTTTTTTTTGTAAGAAAACCAATATCAGCCTCCGATAAAAAACTTACCTGGTCAGTGATTGCATCGTCGCACACAAGATTCTGGCTCATTTGCCATATCGTAGTAGCAAAGGTTACGAGACAATTTTTTTTTAATATAGTGTGCAATATAGTAGATATTCTTCAGCACACCACGCATTTAGATTTTTTAGTAGTGTCCTGTTGGTATGTCTGCCGTTACAACTGCATACATAATTTACACATTTTTCTGTATTCTGCCATACAACACGTCGAATTACTAATGCAGTGTAGTGCATCCTTGTTTCCTAGGACAATGGTGTCGATATCAGAAAGAAAAATATGGATATCACACAGCCTTATGAGTTATTTCATAATAAAACTATAATGTTATCAAATAATTTTGCTTTCAGGTGCATTCCTTGCCCAGTGTATGACTACATGCAGACCTGCTTACCGGACTGTCCTGAAAACTATCACCATGTGAGTCGTGTAACTGCAAGGGATGGGTCGGTTCCTTTTTTTTTTTACTTCGGTTCCGGTTTTCATACCACAAAATTGCGGTTTCGGTATCAGTTTTTGCCATCCTCCACCCCAACCAGTTATTTCTATTTTTTTCTTCTTGTAACGGTAGTATTACTAGCTTCTAACTCGCTCCTTCTTTCAATTTCAGCAGCGTCGGAGACCATGGGTTTAGCTGTTCCACCATTTTCCTCTACTATTTTTTTTTAATGACTGGGAGCTTTGCGTAGAAAATGATAATTATAAAAAAAAAAATTAAAACAACAAAATAATCTGTGATTGTTCAAACACCATACGAAACTCAAAACGAAACACAAAATCCGAATCGGTTTCGGTTTCAGTAAAAACCAAAAATTTGCTTTCGGTTTTGGTTACCGACCCATCCCTACTATTGTCATTTTAGAATAAACATTCTGCGTTGCTGAAACATGAGTTCATTGCCTGTTTATGTGGAATGCATTTCTGATTCATACCCTGGCTTACAATACATACGTGACTCGATTCAGGAAGGGAATAGGAGCCAATTTTTAAAGAAGATGTGAGTACAATTTGTGCATGATTTGTAAGGCTGTACTTATCTTTTGACGTTCTGCCACAAAATTAAAGAGTTTCAGCTAGGAGCCAGTTTAGCATCCGCTCGTGTAATAAAACAAATTTACTATTTTAAATTCGAAAGGGGGAATGTGCGATGTTCGAAGAATTTGATTTGAGTCGAGTGTGCAATTGTACTGAAGTGTGCTCTTGTCTCACAGCAGGAGCAAAATTATAGAAAACAATGGGAGTGTATATGCATATACTCAAAATCTACTAAAGTATCTGGTATCCAGAATTTAAAATTGTTTGCTCGGAATTCAAAAATTATCTGATGAAAAGTGTGTTTTTAAGTGTAAGTGAGCAAAAAAGATATGATGTGACGGTTTTGTCTGATGATGGCGAGTTTGTTAGGTATCCTAGATACCAGGAAACTGTAGATTTTGCGTGTATGTGTATATGGCTATTTTAAGGATTGTCTATTTTAGTACGCTGTACTAAACCAGACGGCCCAGCAGTATTGTACATGCGCCGAGTTACCTACATTTGAATCTGAAACTTATGCGAAACAGGCACTGCTCCTTTTAGTTGATGGGTAGGGTTACTTAATGAATGACTGATTGTCTGTTTGTTGATTTTTTATTTTATTGTAACTTGACATCGTTAGCCATTTTAAACACATATTGTTTACCTCAACAAAGGACCGAGACTTGACGACGTGGCTAACATCTCTGTCACGCGCAGCTGGCGACCTCTAACGCATTCTGTACCATTGTTGTAGATGCTGCCAAATTAGCAATACTAGGTAACTGAAAGTTATGTAAATGTATTTCCCTTAGTGTTCTGTTTTGCTCCTGCTAACACTCCTAATCAAAAAATTTGATCTCCGTCAAAATGCGCTAATTTTGCCAATATACCGTAAGTCGCCTAATAAATGCCCTGGCTATGCTAACGCCCCCTCTCCCCCCCCCCCAAAAAAAAATTACCTTACAGTTAGAAATCGTGTAGTAGCTTTACTAACACCTCATCCCCCCACCCAATCGGTTATTTTTTAGTCAATCGTGAAATAATTGACTAAAAGCCTCAAACGTTTAACAAAATCTATGTTTTGTTCATTAAATCTTCTTTTCTCTGCAGTAAAATTAACGAAAAGATCTATAAATGTAACAAAATCAACATTTAATACATGATTCACGGGAGTGTTTGTAATCACAGAAAAGTCGGCAATATTAGGCCTGTCCGATTGATCATTGATGTGCGTAATATGGATTCAGGGATTCAGTTTAGTTTCGTATTTATTCTCAAATTTAGTTTCTTTATTACCAAAACAACTTAACCTGATAATTTTAGCATTACATTCCTCAAATGTGATGTTCCCCTGGAGGTTTCTTCAGCTGTGCAGCCGCCTGCTTGCATGTCCCATTGCGCCTGCACGGGCCTGCACGGCGCAGTCCTCCCTTATAAAAGTGAGAGCGTGGGCATTCATTTTCCTCCAGCGATCGCGTCGTCTAACGCCTCCACGTCGCTCTGTTCCCCGCCTTTTGCCCGGTTTGAGACTCCCTTCGCCCCGTGTTTGACGCTCGTCGCCGTTACGGCATCCGCATCTACGACTTCCCTTCGGCTTTTGGCCTTCAGACGGAAACGCTCCCACCCTAACGGCCTCCGCCCTTCCCGCCGGCATCGAAGCCTCCTCTTCGCCTTCGGCTTCCCTTCGGCACCTTCCCTTAGGCGTCGCTTCGACGGAGCTCTAGCCTCTTCGGCCGCTTCCCGCACCAGGTTCCCGGATGTAATGTGTTGCACACATCCCGTCTTACTCCCGTTTCGGTTTCAATTGTTTCCAACAACGTTTGTATCTGCGACCATTCTTTGGTTACACAATGTCGTCTTAATTAAGTTTTAAAGCAACCACGTCAAGACTCAGGGCCTCGTTCGTATGAAGAGCTGTTCTTGTTCAAAAGCCAACTACACCTCCTACCGCTTGTCTCGACCGTGGCTCACCCCACGTATCGAGTGAAAATTAAGTCAACAGTTGTTGTCCACTGCTGCCCGTCTCACTCGTGGCTTTATCCCACATTTTGAGTGAAGAACCAAGACGAAACCGCCTACACCTTTGCTTCTTGTCTCGACCTTGGCTGACCCCACGTCTCGAGCGAAAATAAAGCCAACTGTTACTGTCTACTGCTGCTCGTCTCACTCGTGGCTTGAACCCACGTTTTGAGTGAATCAAGACGGAAGTCGTTTACACCTCTTGCTGCTTGTCTCGACCGTGGCTGACCCCACGTCTCAAGTAAACATCAAGCCACCTGTCACTGGCTTCTGCTGCTCGTCTCACTCGTGGCTAGAACCCACGTTTTGAGTGAACCAAGGCGGAAACCGTTTACACCTCTTGCTGCTTGTCTCGACCGTGGCTAACCCCACGTCTCGAGTGAAAATCAAGTCACCTGTTGCTGTCTACTGCTGCTCGTCTCACTCGTGGCTAGAAACCACTTTCTGATTCAACCAAACGGAAGCCGTCTGCACCTCTTGCTGCTTGTCTCGACCGTGGCTGACCCCACGTCTCGAGTGAACATCAAGCCACCACGGCCTACTGCTGCTAGTCTCACTCGTGGCTCGAACCCACGTTTTGAGTGAACCAAGATGGAAGCCGTTTGCACCTCTTCCTGCTTGTCTCGACCGTGGCTGACCCCACGTCTCGGGCGGAAATCAAGACATCAATGGCTGCCCACACCGATGCTCGTCTCATTCGTGGCTAAAACCCACGCTTTGAGTGAAGAATCAAGTTGAAAACCGTCTGCATTTCCTTCTACTTGTCTCAAGTGAAATTAAAGTCACCAGTTGCTGTCTAAACTGCTGCTCGTCTTCGTGCTGCTAGTTCGACCGTGGCTGACCCCACGTTTCGAACGAAGATCATATCTACAGTTGCTCCATCGACATCGCTTGCTGCTGGTCTCGCCCTTGTCGACCCCACGTCTCGAGTGGAAATCAAGACAACAGTTGCTGCTCACATTGTTGCTTGTCTCATTCGTAGCTAAAACCAACGTTTTGAGGAGAGAACCAAGTCAGAAACAACCGTGACTGGATTCAAGCTTCATGTAAACCAAGACAACAATGGCCGTCCACACTGATGTTCGTCACAGCAAAAAATCGAACACCGGTCAACTTTACACCATAGCCTGAAAGAAGCTGCTGGATGGCCGCCTCAGTGATTCAATTGCGCATTCATGGTTCTCCCACGTTGTCCCCCGGAAAAGACCCACTTTTGCCGGCTGGGGCGACCGCTAGGCACCGTACGCATCATTTGGCTGGTTGCCCATGTCGCCCCTTCACGACATCTCCCTTCGTGGGAAAAGAAATCATCGTGGCTCCCTCTCGTTCTCTCCCGGGTACGACCCACTCCCGTCGGCTGGGGCATCCGCTAGGCTCTGCCCGCATCTCTTGGCTGGTGGCCATGTCGCCTTTCGCGACATCTCCCTTCGTGGGGAAAGAAATCATTGTAGCCCCGTTGTCCTCTCTCTGCTCGACTTCAGTCCTCCCCTTCGGGCCACGCCTATTCGGTAGTCCTACACGCCTGCCAAGAGGCTCACCACCCACGTCGATCTCTGGAATTTGGACTTTCGCTTTCGCGACAAGCTTTACTACGACCGAAGACTCAGCTACCCACTCCCGTCGGCTGGGGAGACCGCTAGGCTCCGTCCGCATCACTCGGCTGGTTGCCCACGTCGCCCCTTCGTGACATTTCTCTCGGGCGCCCATGTCGCCCTTTCACGACACATCCCGTCGTTTCCTGGGGTTCCATCGTTGCCTTCACCAACCTAGCCTGTCGTCTTGTCATGGAAGCCGTCGCCTCAGCTCATCTTTTGTCCTCCCCTTCAACCAGGCGTGGCCCGAAGGGGAGGACAAAAGATGAGCAGAGGCGACGGCTTCCATGACACGACGACAGGCTAGGTTGGTGAAGGCAACGATGGAAACACGATAGATGTCCTACACGCCTCCCATGAGGTTCACCACGTCGATCTCTGGATCTTGGTCTTTCGCTTTCGCGACAAGCATGACTTCGACCGAAGACTCGGCCGCCCTTCACGCCCTTTCGACCCCAGCTCTTACTACGCTTCAACCTGCTCTCTCGCGGCCACTGGCCAGCCGGTCATGGAAAATTAAAATCCGAAACGGGTACGTCGCGGATAAAGAGGACAACTCGCCGCTCCAAGACGGACATCGCACCCCACCCCCGCCTAAACTTGCGGCCCACGAGGAAGACCTCTGACAAGCCAAGGCCCTCTTCCGGGAAACGAAAAGGAAGCCACAAGTCGCTTTTAAAACTCCAGGTCGGCTGATGCCCCAACTCCATGGTATTTTCGCGACATGCCTTCACGCCCACCACATCTGACTGACGTGTTCATCGCGCGCCAGGCCCAGACTGGTGCGCTCTTGTCGCTACTGATGAATTCTCCTTGCAACTCCAAGAGGACCTCCATTGTAGCCTTCATCGCTGGAATAAGAAGTCATCATGGCTCCCTCCCGTTGCCTCCCGGGAAGGACCCACTCTCCTCGGCTGGGACAACCGCTTGACACCGTCTGCGTTACTCGGTCGGTTGTCAATGTCGCCCCTTCGCGACGACTTTCTTCGTTTCCTGTATGGTAACGTCAACGCCCACTGCCGTGTGACAACCAGCGGACCACCTGCTCCCGTTACTCTCCCCCTTCCATGCTTTTCACGCTCATCACGTCATGTCGGCCATCATTCTTTCATCGGTACCGTTACGTCATGACTACAGCAAGTCCCACAGCAAAGTCCAGACCCCGTCGCCGCTGCATGCCGACTTGCCCCGGCAGTCCCCAGGTGCCCCGGAGTCAACTAACGCACGGCCATGTACTTCCTCCTCACCCTGCTTCCAGTACCCTCACCGTGGAAACACCCCGCCTACACGCAGTCTTCCACCGACTTCCGAACCGACAACCATCACTTTTGTCGCGTAAGCTTCTCGTCGTGAAAGCTTAGCCTCATTTTTTGCGTGCCCGTCCTACGCTCTCCTCCTGCCCCGGATCACCCGCCTCTCGCACGCTGACGTGAAATGCCTACCACTCTTTTCCTTCCATTCTGTCGCGAAAGCTCAACCTCATTCTGGTGAAGTCCTTCATTTTGGCCTGGCCCAGGATTGGCTACTCTCCACGGCCTCTGCCGCACACACACGTCCGGTGGAAAGCCAGCCTCGGTTGCAATGCTCTCCTTGCAT
The DNA here is from genome assembly GCA_023313725.1 of Lithobius niger. Classification (NCBI taxonomy): domain Eukaryota; kingdom Metazoa; phylum Arthropoda; class Chilopoda; order Lithobiomorpha; family Lithobiidae; genus Lithobius; species Lithobius niger. The sequence continues at coordinate 11,196 of JAHWFP010205559.1, read as the reverse complement.
TTCCAGTTTCCTTGCGTCTCTTTTTTCCGCCTTCAACGTCCGGACTGCGTCTCTACATCGCAAACCCTTTCGACACGTTCAAGTGGCAGTGATTCTCCACATCAAGAGTTCAAAGGTTCTTCCCGGCCAAGTTCATCCGTTCACACCTTCCCTTCGTTACTGACACACCGTGACTCCCTTTGCCTCACGAATTCAGCCTCCTTCGGCCGACTGTGCCCTTCACTCATCCAACTCGTCCGGCTATTTGGCTCCTAGGAAAATCCAACGCCTCGACTTCAAACCAACACAAGTCTCTTCGAACTTCTCAAAGACCACCGCAACTCTGCTAGCCCGCTCGGTTGAGTACAAATGACTAACAGCTAGTCGTTTAAAAACCCACCTGGGCCCTTCCATTGTCCAACTTCTTCTCCCACTGACTTGCAAGCTAACGAAAATCTCCGCAGCAATGGGACCACACAGGATTCGAATGCCTAACACCATCAGGTCGATCTCCACTACAAAACCTTCCAACCGAAGTGACCCACGCACCAACAACTTGAGGCAACCCAACGACCTTCCTCTCTCACAAACTGATGGAAATGTCAAGTAAGAAAGCGGACTACACTGGCTGGGTCCCATCGTTGCAGCCAGTACAGTAGTCAATCCCCCTTAAGTACTTAGAACGAAACAGAAGCAAGCCAGCCACTCATGATGGAAGCAAGCCAACCGGTGAAGAGGACAAGAAACCAAACTTCGAGGTTCATCACCTGTTCTGAACAAAGTACGAAGTTTTTACAGCTTTTTGGGGAACAGCCTGCTTCCATCCAAGGGCTCCCGTGAATGCGGTGCCCGCCACCAATTTTGACGAGGTCAACTGATAATGCTAAAATTATCAGGCTAAGTTGTTTTGGCAATAAAGAAAGAACATTTTGCCGGTCCCCCAGTCAGGCCGGCTAAAAATGGTTTCTTTTTGCCTAAAACATACTTAACCTAATTCCCGCCCTACCTCCCCTCTCGAGTCACCGCCTGACACATTGAGAGGAAAATAAATGCCGAAAGCGTCCACGCTCAGGCTTTTATAATGGAGGACTGCGCAGGCGCAGTGGGACATGCAAGCAGGCGGCTGCACAGCCGAAGAAACCTCCAGGGGAACATCACATTCGAGGAATGTAATGCTAAAATTATCAGGTTAAGTATGTTTTAGGCAAAAGAAACCATTTTTAGCCAGCCTGACTGGGAGCCGGCAAAATGTTCTTTATTACATCGTCCTCCTTCCAATATCTAACATAATTCAAAGGTAGAACTAATTTTTAACCATCACCAACCTTCAAAATACTCAACATGATTCACCACCGGGAAACGTGTGTGTTGATGCATTTATCACATCGGTATCTGTTACTCCTGGAGCGAGTTATTCAAGCCGGAAAGTGGACGCGTAGAGGTCAGGACACGTGGAGCCTCAGTAGTGCACGCAAAGAACCACGCGAGGTTCCACGCGTGCAGACTCCGGAATCCAGTCCACCATGTCCGTTATGACGTTGCTCTGCTTGGCACTTTCCGGTCGGGAATCCCGTTTCTGTGTTGAAGGTTGGTGATGGTTAGAATTAATTTTAACTTTGAATTAGGTAAGATATTGGAAGGAGATGACCAAATAAACTAAATTTGTGAATAGAATAGATGAGAATAAAGCCACTGTGTTAATGCTAAATTGAAACCAGATCATGTATGAATGATCAACTTTTCCACAATGGATTTAGTCCTAAATGCCCACTCCAAAAAATACATTAAGCTCAGAAATCTTGTAGTAGCTTTTTTAACACCCCCTCCACTTGTTATTGAATGAATTTTAGCCGCCCATGGACGGTTAATAGGCAATTTACGGTACTATAAGAATCACCTTCAATACAAATTATACTCATTTTTCAAAGTGGAGAAACTCGAAACAATCTCTGCAAATTTTCGACAAACCATAAAATAGGCACAATATTCTAGGATTGTTGAACTTTGTTGACTACATTGTAATTCCAAGCAAAACGATGTACTGAGCACAGTTTCACAAGCCAAGAAGCGCTGTTATAATGGGGATTTACTGTAGCCGAAAATCAGTTTTCTTGATTTAACTGCTTTGTTATGTATTTTATTGGTTCTGTATTGGTTGATTTAGCTCTCGATAGATTTGGCATAAAATTATCTTACAACCTTAGCCAATTGCTGCGTAACAGGAGACGACAAAATCTACTGCCGTTTTTTCAATGTGTACGTAGTTTATACCTGCTCCTAAACCACACCTCTGTAGCATTATCACCACCTCCAGGCTTGTGCTATGTACTAAAATTCTGATGCCTTTCTGATTTTTGTGGTAAAAAAAAAGTGGCTGCTTTCCCTGATTTCGATATCTAGTTTTAAGATATTTTAAAAAAGTAAAGAGAAGCTAAATTAGATTCTACATGGCTTAAAAAGTAATTATGAGGATATCCATACTGAAATCTCATGAATCAGTAATATGAATAGGAAATATGAAATTGGACTTATTGGTCTGTTACAAATTTCTAGGTCAATGAAACTATGTTAAGCTTACATGTTGTTCCCTTCCCTAGATATGGACTTTTTAAAGTTCCTAGTTTAAATTTTCTAATTTGAATTTGAATTTGAATTTGAAAGAAAATTCGACAGAAAGCCTGCTGGCTTATGGCGTCGAGTATCCCCTACTACCAATTTTTGTACTCGTAGGGCGGTATAAAGGAGGGCAACACAATATCAAGACGTTTTTTGAAGGTGATCACGGAAGGGGCTTTCACAACCTCCGCCGGTAGCTTATTCCACAGATTGCACACTCTGAAAGCAAATGACTCTTGTCGTAATGATGTCCGGCAGCGTTGTTTCACCACCTTAGCTCCGTGGTTTCTAGTTCTAAGATCATCAGTGACAAAAAGCCAAGATTTTTCAAGTGGATTATTAGAGTTAATAGTCTTATAAGCAAAGATAAGGTCTCCGCGAGAACGTCGATAAGCCATTGTGGGAAGTCTGAGTCGTCGTAAACGTTCACTGTACGGCAGATTGGATAAACCAATGACCCGCTTTGTAGCACGTCTCTGGAGTCTTTCCACTTTGTCCTTGTCGCGTTCAAGTCTGATCCACCAAGCTTGGTTTGCATATTCGATGATGCTTCTAACAAGACTACAGTACAGTTTAAGGAAGATCTTTGGTTGAAGCTCATCAAATGTATTTCGGACTGCTGCTAGCACAGCATAGGCCTTGGCTACAATAGATTGGACATGTGTAGAGAAGGAAAGATCACCATCGAGAATGACGCCAAGATCTTTCTGTGAAGCCTTGTCTTGTAGTAGTTTATGAGACCCAAGGTCGTAGATAGTGTGAAGACGTTGGTTGCCAGACCTAAGGATACAACACTTATTTTCGTTTAGGTTCATGTTCATGTCCTCCACCCAGTTAGTAACATGATGAATATTGTCTTGGAGGATAGCAGCAGTTTCAGGTGTGTTAGAAGGTGCAAAGAGTTTAGTGTCGTCCATAAAGATGCCGTGGTCGACTGAAATCTTTGAGGAAAGGGATTTGATGAACATGACAAACAACAGTGGACCTAACACACTTCCCTGCGGAATCCCGCTACGTACAGGTAAAGGCTCTGACAGAGCTCCCTCGACTGAACATCGCTGATGTCTGCTCGACAGAAAGTCACCGATCCAGGCGAGAAGTGTTCCCTGTATGCCTTCGTCAGCCAGGCAGTCCATTAGCTTGTTGTGAGGAATCGTGTCGTATGCCTTTGCGAGATCAAAAAATATAGTGTCGACTTGGAGGCCCTCGTCAATCCACAGTGTTACTTTGTCCAGGTAATGTATTAAGTTGTGGGTTGTCGACCTCCCGGGAATCCCCCCGAATTGATTAGGGTGAAGTTTATTGTTTTCAGCGAGGAAGTTTAGTATTTGTTTGTGGATTATTTTTTCGAGAATTTTGCCTGGAATGCTCGTAAGGCTAATTGGCCTATAGTTGGATGGATTAGTCTTGGATCCTCCTTTATGGATAGGTGTAACGTGAGCAGTCTTCCATTGAGTAGGTACTTTGCCCAAACAAATTGACTTCTGGAATAGTGATGTTAATGGCGAACAGAGTGCGGAGGCTGACTCTTTCAAAATAACTGGGTGGAGACCATCTGGACCTGGAGCAGATCTACTGTTGACATTGAGCAGGATGTGTTTCACTTCATCTTCTGCAACTTCAATATCATCGATTACAGAGGTGTGGATAATCGATCTTTCCGGTAATTCAATTGGTGGATTTGTTTTGAAAACCGACCCAAAGTAAGTGTTAAGGACAGATGCTTTAGCGGTTGGTTTAGTGACAAGACTGCCGTGCTCGTCTTCCAGACTTACATTCGGGGAATGTGTTTTTTTACTACGATTGACGTATCCCCAAAATCGTTTTGGGATGGAAGAAGCGCAGTTGGCGATCTCTTCTTCATACTTGCGCCTTGCGTGACGCAGGCTGGAGATGCATGTGTTGCGGCTGGCTTTGTAGGTCTCGTAGTCGTGGGGGCGTTTAGACTGGGTGTAGATGTCCCAGTTCCTTCTTTTTGTCCTAATTGCTGTGCGGCAATCATGATTAAGCCACGGTAGCTTAGATTTGTTTAGCACCAGATTTGAGAAGTGTGGGGTGTGATTTAGAATGGCTTGGCTGATAGTGCGGAGGCAAAGGTCCCACGCTTGGTCCACATCAAGAGAAGCCATTGAGCTGGCAAGATTGGCATTGATGATATCGTCGCTGATACCTTCGTGGTTTGCACGATGAAAGTTCAGAACAGGTTTGTGTGCCTTGTTATTGGGAGAGCAACTGATGAAGATATGCAGGCAACAGTGGTCGCTGTTTCCAAGTGGAGGAGTGGATGAGACACTTTCGACGGCAGAACTAGAATGGGAGGCGAGGACGAGATCGAGAATATGAGGTGTTTGATTGCCACGAAAGCGAGTGGGGAAATTGACGAGTTGGGTGATATTGCGGCTGGTGATGGTATCAATGAAATCATGTTCGAAGGGTGATAAGTGATCGTTACCAAGTCCCCAGGTGATGCCGGGTAAGTTAAAATCCCCAATCACAACCAGGTCATTTCCGTGGGAATCAATAAGTGCTTTGATAGTGGACAGACACCTTGTGTTGTTTTCATGGTTGCTGTTGGGAGAGCGGTAAAAGCATGCTACGACAATAGTGTAATGAGGGCTAGGCTTGATTTTAAGAGTAAGGCTGTCCGTGAAGCCTCCTGGTGTGTCGACGATCATAAATTCGCAGTCGTTTTTGATAAAGGCGACAATTCCTCTGGCTTGTGCGTCAATGGGGTGACACACTGTCTTATAGTTTGGGATGGATAATGCCTCAATGACAGCAGCATTGTTTACAACTTTGGATTTGGCTTCAGAGATGAAGACTGCTTGAGGCTGGTGGCTGTTAACAAGGGCCGTAAGTTCGTTCCATTTGTTAATCAGTGAGTCGGCATTAGTGTAGATTATCGGATAATGGGGATTGTTAAAAGGATTTAGGTTGCTATTGTTCACGTGTGATACAGAACTAGTACTAAACTGAAGATTAGGAACGTGTGTGATGGGATGTGTGGGTTGGAGGGAAGTTTGTCATGCTGATGGGGTATGCGTACTCTGCTTATCTGTAGGGTTTGCATGGGAGTATGTTTCCACGATACTACTTCCCAAGTCCCGCTTTTTGAAATAGGAGAAAATAGCTCCTGTAGGCCAAATGTCAGGAGACCCTCTCAACAGGAGGCCCTCTCAACAGGAGGCCCTCTCAACAGGAGACCCTCTCAGCAGGAGGCCCTCAACAGGAGGCCCTCTCAACAGATAACAATCGGCTTATCTATCACGTGCTGTAAGAACATGGGCAGGACATGGACAGTTAAAATTTCCAACATCTTATCCCTCTGAACAATGAAGTACACGTGACAGTCAGCTAATCTAGCGCTTCTAGTATATGCTGCATGAACACGGGTAACTCAGGATGACGGCCTGTCAACAACACATCCTTCTTCAAACAATGAAGTACACATGCCAGTCGGCAATTCTAGCCCGTGCTGTATGACCACGGGCAGCTCATGATAACATCCTTCAAACAACTCAGGCCTGATTAACAATGAACATGGATATATAGAAAATCAAATGGCAACAGACAAGCCCATTGACCAAAAAGCAACAGACAATATTCAGTTCAACTCGAATTGATTCCAAAGAAAGAAAAAATTTCTTGTCTGAATGATTGTATGCTGTTTCTGAAAGTGCCCTTGATATAAACAGCAAGTGCAAAAGTCACGACTTAATGAAATTCCATGACGATAACTGAGTCAAAAGGACAATTACTAAATGTAACAGGAATTGCTTCTCTCATGCTTCTTATGGTCAGCTTTTATGTTGCAATTTGACAAGCAAAGTATCAAAACCGCCAGATGAAAATAATTCAATGAAAATGTAAAGCATGACAACAGGAAACAAAACCGCAGGTGAAGCTGGGTACTAACAATAGTCTTAAATAAAATGAAATATTGCTGTACTCCTAGAACTCAGGCCACTCAGAGAATCACTTGCTGTTATCATCGAGTGTTTAAGTCGTGACCTCGCTCGCCTGTTTCAGATGCATGGAATGTGCTCATTTCATGCAAGGCCATTCATTACTACCCATTACTAAAACAGCTAGGCATGTGTAAAAGGAAATCTCGTCCAATGGGTATCGTTGCACACATTCTCTCAACCTTGCAATATGACAATCATAAAAAAAAAATGGCTACGCCTTCTTTCCCTATCCCCAATCCTCATGCCCACTTGTCAATTTAACTTGTCATTATAATCAACAGCTGGGCGGTAATGCAAATAAGGGAACAATGATGGATTTTTTTTATTTACTTATTTCCAACATGACGGCTATTCGTTTTCCAGCAAATCACAAACATTCATTTGCCTCCGCCAACACTCTTAACAATATGGAGTTGTTTATTTATTATTATTATTTATTATTATTTATTCCTAATCAGACCGCAAAATAGTCCATACATACAACAAAAATGACTGGCCTAAGTTACACTGACAATATAACAATTGAAAAACATAGCCGACGCTAAAAGAAACCCGGTGCAGGCAGACAACTACATAGAGTCCCCATACAACACCGAATGCCACACATTCATGGTACCCCCTCTTTGACTAGCAAAGTGAGTGACCGACCGTCTGTACGAGAGTGTTGGTAGATGCAAGGACCCCTAAACGGAAGGCCCAAATTGCATTCCTCCTGATAGCATCAGCCGACAAAAGATTGTTTTCTGCAAGCAGCTGACTGGCACTAGACCATGTCGGTCGACCATGGACACGTCTCACAGCGTTATTATAGCAAACACGAAGCTTGCTCATGCTAATTTTCTTGTAGTCAATCCACAAGCTGCACGTGTAGAGACTGGCACAATAGTCTTTCAGCAGGCGGTTCTTCATAAATCTGTCACAAGCAGATCTGTCATTTGCATGCATGTCTACAATCATACGTCTTATTATTGATGTGTCGAAAGAATTAGGCTACGAAATGGGTTATAGACGCGGTCGTTTTTCTCCCGGCATCTGTACATCACTTGCCTGGAAAAGCTACACTTATCTTGCATGAAACGCATCGCAAAACCTTACAACACTTCAGTAGCAGCCACTGCATACTTTCTGGCTTTTCTGTGTTAGTTCTAAACTCTCCATATTCACACACCCTAGATTCAAAATAATTTATGACTTTTTAAACTATCTCTCTAGCCTGACTGTGTTAAGTTTTACCGTGCTTCTCTAATGAACTTGATTTCGTCGCCATTAGGGATGTGCGATACTCAAAAAATTCGAGCCGAGCCGAGTATGAAACTTGTACTCTTAAGTCGGCTCGCTGCTCGCGTCCATCCTCGAAAAACTCGAATCCGGAGAAAATGCGATAACTTCGTCAATTTTTGACTGTTTTTGACATTCCAATATACCAAATCGATCGCCTCGAAGAGAGCTCTCCAGTGGTGCAAAGTAAAAGTCAATAACTGAAACCATTTTCATTATATCCTTAAAACTGAAAAACCATGATCCACACTGTCAACTAAGCACTGTCTTTGTTCCTATTATCTTAACAAATTAAAGGGAAACTTGCAAACAAAATATTTCCATCAAATATTCGAACTCTGCTCGATACTTGATTCTTCTGTTGCAAACTCGGCTCGGCTCGACTCGAATTAAAATTTTTCTACTCGCACATCCCTAGTCGCCATGTCTGGGCTCGATTGAACTCGTGTGTCGCAAGTTGCACCTATCCCACAGGCAAAAATGGGTGATATTCAACACATGCCAAGTCATTCTTTCAGTGGGCCGACTCTGAAATATTGAGTTCAGATCAGTGCATCTGTAATGGAATGATTTAGTAAAATTGTGGACTGCCGATTTTAAACATCTGCTTTCTGAAACTGATGACAATGATGCAATGACCGATGAACCAAAAAAAAAGGTGACTTCCAATGTCCGATGCCAACATTAGTGTATTTATATGCACCTGTCTACAATATATCTGAACGCTTTCATAGTCTCTGATTGTGATTATTTCTTTCTTTTTCAGATTGCCAACACTTGTGTGCCTAAGAGCCTTAGTGATAAACTTGGTTACAAAGTAGTATACCCGGTGAGTTGATTCTTTCATTGTTACTCTTTGATTTTACATTTTTTTTTTCCACCGGTGGTAAAAAAAAATGTACTATCGTAAGTAAGGCTGTGGCGAGCAATATTTTAAACAAAGTAAGCCTGGTGCTCAAACAAGAATGTGGATTGGAACAGTACTACGAAGAAGTGATAAGCATATCAAATTAAATTATTGCAAATTTAGTGTGTAAGATTTGTAACGGCGGACGCTACGACGGCTTAGGTGCATGTAACGCCCCCGGTTTCCCTGGTGTACGTGGAGTTTCAGCTTGAGGTTTCTACGGTGTTTACGACGACTTTTTTCGTTATTCAACACAGCATGGACACTGTCCCAGCATGGGGGATGAAGCGCCGGTCCTAATTAAAGGGGCCTAACCTTAAACTGTCGGTATCGCTGCCACCAACGGTGGATTTAACTGTTTAACTAGCTAAAATCTAAAGATGGGCTACATATTTAATTTTACACTAAAATACAATTAATCAAGTCTAGCAAACGACTGAAGCTTAAAACTCCTGGTTTTATTTTTGCGACAGAGAATGAAAACACTTTTACATTATAGTTTGCTTCGAAAGCTTTTGAATACCAATTATTTAAATAGGCAACAAGTTTACATTTACATAAAGTAGCAAGTATGAATATACACTTAGTATTTCATAAATTCAGACAAACACACTTGGTTTGAATAAAGTTTTAAATTTTCACATTAGAAAAAGTAAATCACGAGTGCTCCCGGAGACACCTGCAAGACTAAACAGCCGCAACTGATAGTAGTCTATCTGACAGTATGTTTCTTATGATCAACCGTCCACAGTTATGTTTCTAAGTTTTCCAAGTACAAAAAGATCAACCTCCCTTAGTTCCCTCGAGAACTGTTCTAAGTAATAAAAAGCCCGGCAATTTTACACTTAGGCATCAGTTTGTTTCAATTTGACTTCCACAAAGATCAAACCGTCATTTAGTTTAGATTAAAAATCCATTTAAAATAAACTGGAAAAATTTGGTTTTTAGAAAGAGAACCACTCTGACGTTATGGGGAGAGGAAACCTAAGATGCCGCTACAGGCGTCTCCACCATAATATTCTCTAGCTAGAGAGTTAAGTTAAGTTTTAAACTAAAATTTAGAATATGGGGGTCCTAAACTGAACTTTCAAAAGCTAAACTATAACATACGAACCACTACCATCGTGCCCGGCATGGCATTCTCCAGACATGGCGTCTCCACTCCCGACTGGCGTGACCGGTCTCTAGCTTGAGATCTGTGAGCTGTGCTAACTATGCATTCTGGGGCTGGGGTTTTATGCACATTACCGGACGTAAGCGCGGACTCGCGGGGTAGCTACGGGGGTCTGATTGGCTGAGGGCCTCGAGAACAATGGAAAGTGGGAGGAGAAGTCGGATGAACAAAGGAACTGGGTGCAGAGCCGTTTGAAGGAGTAGGAACATGTAAAACGGAAAAAGATAGGCCTGTTTTGAGTTTCACTCAATTGAACTTTCGGAAATGGGCCTTTACTTTGTATTATTGGCTACGGATTAAATATTTACATGATTGCAACGTGATTAGGCTCTTGTTAAAGCTTATTACTTGGCTTTGGGTAATGTCTAGAACATTACTATTAAATTAAACAAGCTTTAACGGTAAACTGTAGTGTTAAACACCACAACTAGTTTTGGCTGGGGAGGGGGGCAAAAGTGGGTAATTCGAAGTTTTTGCACAGTTTGACTTTCGGATTTGGTTTGAACAGATCTTTTTAAGAATTCTTTTAGTGTTTAATAGTAGATCAAGCTATTTGTAGGTTTCGGTGGGTCACAGTCAGGTCCAGAGGAGAACTAAAATAAACATATATACACTGAAAAATTCGTGTCCGGTAGAATGCCAGGTCGTAAGACGTTTTTACGTTTGGACATATGGTAGCGTTTCTGGGGGTAAAAGAATATAAATAAAGTATAAATGTGGTTAAATAAACTAGCTTATTTAAATGCCATAACGCATTAAGTTATTGGAAACATTTAACGTTTAATATTTTTAAAGTTAAATTCGATTATTGTGGAAATTTTTCATATGGGTTTCGGCCGACAAACACAATAACAAATATCACACTTCAAATTGGTTGTCTGTATAAATCCTATTACAATACACTAAGCTAGTCTTGTTCGGGCTTTTTGCCCTAAAAGGAAAAGGATAAAATGAAGATACAAAAATACAGAATTTTATAATGGCGGCCATGATGAAAGTGCGATGTAGTCGGTTTTGGTCAATCTTCAAATGTAGTTTCAATGGTCTTCAAGGAAGAAAGTCCGGATTTGGGCTTCCCCAAGAGTCTTGTATTTTGACAGGCTATTAAACGTTGAAGAGTTTGTGGAAATCGGACCATTATTGTGAAAACGGCCAGATATGCCTCGGCGAGGCATTTGGGTGCCTCGAGAAAAAAAAATTTCATTTTTGGAAAAACAGGCGTTTTTCGGTGGCGCTCGTTTACACGCCCCCAAACGCAGGATTTTATTCGAGGT
>JAHWFP010205557.1:8368-34879 GCA_023313725.1 Lithobius niger | reverse complement strand
CCCCCAATCCCCACACTGCTGCCTCCTCCCGGATTCGCATACGTGTTCCCCCATACACACTTGCCCGCCTCGCCCTCCCCGAAAACATCGTCCAGCTGTGACATTCTCCCTTTGGTGCAGCCCCGGAAAAGTCGCTGGCGTGTGTTTGACTGAAGGCTAAAAAAAACACTATCACTGAGAAATCCAGCATTCAGTAAGCAAGTAATCCCATGTTTAAGTTAATCCTTTGAAACAATTCACTTCGGTAGCGCGCATTGCCCACCACACACACTTGCCCTGGAACCCTCTCCCGCACCCCCCGAAAACGCCGCCCCGTGACATTTCCCCTTTGGTGCAGCCCCGGAAAAGTCGCATGCGTATGTTTGATGAAGGCTAAAAAAAAGCCCTAGAAATCCAGCATTCAGTAAGCAAGTAACCCTATCTTTAAGTTAATCCTTTGAAACAATTCACCTTGGTACCGTGCATGACGGCATTGTTGCAAGCAACGATTGTTGCCGCCCACTTAAAAACAATTCAACTCGTTTCTGGAAGTGAACATTTAGGAAATAAATGCGCCTTTCCATCGTATCAGGCTACCAATTTCGAGGCCCGTTGGGGGCGTCGAAATTTAGAACCAATCGTCGTTTGGTTTAAAGTTGTCTGGTTTAGTAGACACGGGTTGTTTTTTTTTTTTTTTTTAGCTCAAACGCCGACAATGGCACAGTCCACGCGACTAAAACTTTGTTGGCCGCTTTGGTACCACAACAATACCAAAAAACGAACCCCAAAACGGTGCGGCAAGCCTGGTAAGTGGCGCCATCTCTTCGAAGACTTTGGAAAAAGTGTCATAACCCGAACTTGTAGTCCAAGACCGTCAATAGACGGCGACATGGCAGGATTGGTAAGTGGAGCCATCTGTTCGAAGACGTTGGAAAAGTGTCCCAACCAGAATTTGAAGGCGAATCCCGTCAACAGATGGCGCTGCAGAGTGGGTTACTCTGCAGCACCATCTGTTGACGGGATTCACCTTCAAATTCGCCTTCACTTGATTGTACGACAGAAAGGCGTGGCCGGTGACTTGGCCGCCTGCTCCCTAATGCGTAGATGTTTAAGTATCAGTTAGACGATGGCGTTCGGCAACAATAAGGTAACATTGTTGCCGAACGCCATCGTCTAACATATTTGTACAACGACGACTTGAATCTTTAATGGACGAGCCATTGTTGCAATAAAGCGACAGTGTTAGTGCATTGTTGCCGAACTATTTTCGAACATATACTGGTTAGACGCCGGTTTTCTGCAACAATGCGGCAGTCTTGTCTCATTGTTGTAGAAAACCGGCGTCTAACTAATTTGCACTCCGACTCCATTGTTGGTAGAACGTGTGCATATTGTTGCTTAGTTTCGAACTATTTCTTTGTCCGCTGCTTATATCATTTCCGTAGACAAACGACAACAAAAATCCTACAAATTAACTGAGCAAAAAACGGCTTTGCCGTTTAGAAAAAAAAAACAGATGTGAAGGTACATGAATAAAAATGGATTAGCGTTCGCTCGAATGCAAAGAACTTTAATTTGGACTCCATTTCCAGGAAACGAGGACCGTTTTTACTCCGTGGTTGTATCAGAAAGTGAACAGCTTGAGTTTGAAATGTTTACATGTTTGTGTGTGTGCACTTAAAATGTGTATTATGCGGGTTTTTTTTATATTCGTCTGTGTGTTTGTTGTTTTATATTTTAAGTGTGTTTCGTATGAGTGGCTATGTGTATTTTGTGTGCATTTATAATTTGTGACACAAGCAGACTCCTCGTTCAAGCAGTTTTTTTTGCCTGTGTTTGATGGTTTCTGTTTTAGTTCTAGTTCGTGTGAGTAATTATTGTTCATTTATCATTCAATTACGTCAGCGTTTCGCTGTTAATGGCATTTGTTTTGTATGTGTTTGTGAGTTTAGGTTTTCGTTCTGTTTTATTGTGCGTGTATATATTGTATTTTGTGTGCGTTTTTTTTAAATATCCAACCGCTATGTTTGTTTGATTAGTGATATGAATACGTGTGCATGGAGGTTGGCATGTCAAAATCCTTGTTCCCTGGAATTGGAGTTCAAATTATAGTTCGTTGTGTTCGAGTGAACTCTAATCCGTTTTTATTCGGTTACCTTCACAGGTGTTAGTGTGGGGATACAAGCTCTAATGCTTTTTTTTTTAACAGTGAAGCCGTGTTTTGTTTAATTAATTTGTTGGTTTTTTTCGCTTCCTTTTTATTGTAATGGGTACGGGTTGGTCTGACAGAATGTGGTGTGTCCATTCTCCACGAAATTTTGTTTGTGAAAAAATGGAACATTTGCGTATTATGTTAAGGTTCTGCCTAAGCTTTGTCCCATGTTTAATATTGTATGATGGCAACACACTAGCGTGTGTCTAGATTTAGCATAGCATGTGTCATCTCGATGGGTAGTTGATTATGGATTGTTGCAGGCGGACTGTAACGTAATTTGTTTTGTGATTGAGCGCATGGCTTCGGGCCCTTAAGCTCTTATTAAAACTGTTAACCGTAATGAAAATATTTAGTAAGACGCCGGTTTCTCTTTGGTAAGAAGTCTGTTCGTTGTTAAAACTGTACTGTCTTCACGAAATAGAACGCCGCTTTTAACAATGGGAAACGATGAAAGAGGAGTACAAATGATATCATATAAAAAAAAAGGGTTTCAAAGGGTTTAACGAGCGTTAACCACTCCTGGTTATCTGCCCGAAGCCCTAAGGCCCTATGTCTGCAACAGCCAGATTCCCAGATATCATATAAATTCACTGCTGTAACGATGGTCAAACAATGAAAGAGTTCTACAATATAGGTTATCAGCCACCATTCCGAGGAGTGAGATATAACAATGTCGAGGGCCGCAGGGCCGAGCCATTGTTGTATGTCTCCGAGGAAAGTGGCTGATAACCTATTTATCACCCAATTTCACGATCTCAGTCCGACAACAATAGCACAGCACTCATACACACAACAAAGAATGAATCGTGCTGACGTTCTTTTGGTCAGTAAGGTCGACAATGCGACAAACATGCCATTGTTGGCATCATTGTTATTCTTTCCTTAGTGAAAGGCTCGGTGCTCGTGTTTATTGATTGTAACTCGATTCCGAAGTGCCCCATCACCGTTTATACCGCGGAAACTCAACGACGAACAGCCCCTTTCAGGCAACTTCTCTTTAAAAAAAATTTTTACAAGTTGTTGTTTGAAGGAGCTATTCGGCGGTATGAACGGTGATGGAACGTTTCGGAATCGAGTAACAATACAGAAATAAAAGCAGAGAACATTTGTTGGCAAACAGGGTATTCATTCCTTGTGCGATGGAGGGAGCTTTCGGAATCTGGAACAGTTAGGGCACGTTTATGCAACCACTCGCTTTTGCATTCTCGCAGATAGAAGCTAGAAATCACCTCAAATTCCAACATGGCGGCGGTTTTATGTCTGCCACCTCGCAACGAAAATAGCCAATAACGTGAGTTCTGAAGCGTTTGGGAAAATTGTTTCGTCATGAGGAATTCTTTATATTACTGGCACGGATTATAAGACTACAAGTATTTACTGAAACGATGACGGCTTTAGCTAATCCATTTAGCGTTGTTACCATGGCAATGTCACCTTTGCCATCGCCATTGAGTTCTAGCTGCGAGAATGCAAAGGCGAGTCGCTGCGTAAACGCGCCCTTATGCGGTAAGACAATAAACTTATACTCAATGTGTAATAATTTTAGCTTATATTTAATTCAAGTTGAAACGCTCCATATTTAATAAATAAATTAGAAATAATGAAAACCATGATAGACGTTTGTGTCAGAATGGCTAGCATGAGGCTGCTTAGGCTCTGTCACGATTTTTGCGGAGTGGCCGGGGGGGGGGGGGAAAGAGTTGCAATTACGCTCAGATTTTCAATCTGTTTTACAACTTTGCAATTCACTTTTATGCTGTATCTTGCGCCATTTGGAAAATAGAATACAGAAGACATTGAATGCTTTTTTCAAGACCATTGAAATTATATTCATTGGCTTTCCCATATCTGACTTACATTACAAATATGTCTTCAGAATTAACGTACCATTATATCGGCAGTTATTTGCGTGCGACTAGACTTTTAGACCACCCTGCATATTATGTTTAACATTAACATTACGTGTAAAGACTTATGATAAAGACTTGTTTTGTGCGATAATAACAGTTCAAATGCTTTATATCAACCAAATAATTGTTCCAAGAGAAAAAGTGAATAGAACGTGTTTTGTAGGACATTTTGTGTAGTTTAAATTTGTTCAGAGCCAATTTTGTTGTAGGAGTGACGAGAAACGAGATACATGCGAAAAAGAACAACCGGATGCAATTTTTCCAAGATGGAAGCCATTTTAGACCTCTTCCGCCACTTAGATTTTTCTAGACTTTTAGTATGTTGTTCAGCAGGTCTTTCTGAAGCAGAAACAGCAAAGTTTACTTCTATTACAATTACTTCTAGGTAAAAGTGTAAATTGACTAGCCTAAATTAGTTTCACTGTCTGTAAATGAGCACCACCAGCTTGGAAATGTGGTTCAGTGTTTTTTTTTGTTTTTTTTTTTACATTTATTCTGATTATGCTGTAAAGAAAGTGTACAGCAATTCAAAGGCAAGAAAACTTCTTTAAAAACTAGTTTGTTATGAAGGTTTGGAAGACCTTTCTACAAATAACATTAAACAGCTTATAACAGCTACTTGAACATCGTAAATATAAGCATAAATATAAAATGTATTCATTTTAAAAGTAACATGCATGCAAAATCTATCTTATCATGCTATCTAGGATACCCAAAGAAATCGCCGTTATCAGACAAAATCTGACTAATCACCTCAAGCTGTACTTAACACTTAACGCCCATGGGCTGGTAAAATTAAATTCATCATTAGTTTACTAGTTTATTTAATTTACTTCATGTATATGAAGCTTTCAGTTAAATTTGGTGCTGAAATAAAACACGATTTAAGGGACGAAACATTAATTTCCTTGAATGTGTATAAATTGGAAATTGAATGCATGGAAATTAAGCTTTTTGGTCAATTTCTAGCAGAAATTACGATCTAAATATCTAAAATGCATTAAAGGGCAATTACATCCATTTTGACATGCATGTTTGACTTTTGGATCATTTACACAATAATTAAACACAAGAATTGCGGTAAGAATACGTAACGTACGTCCGATATAACAATTTAATTACTGCATCACCAAAACACGACACGGAGATCGCCATTATTTTGCTGGAACGCTCAGAAATTAATGCCGACAGATGTCACTTTTCGATTTCGACTCGCAGACGATTGAGATAGCTGTATTACCTGTGACGAGATCAAGCGTCTGACGGCCTTAGGTGGCCGGCAGTGTAGTGGCCAGCTAAGGCCGTTAGACGCTTGAGCTCCTCACAGTCAATACAGCTATCTCAATTGGCTGCGAGTCGAAATCGAAGAGATCCGCCTGTCTGCATTAATTTCTGCGCGTTCCAGCAAAACATTGGCGACCTCCGTGTCGTGTTTTGGTGATGCAGTAATTAAATTGTTATATCGGACGTAAGTAACGTATTCTTACCGCAATTCTTGTGTTTAGTTATCGTGTAAGTGATCCAAAAATCAAACATGCATGTCAAAATGGATGTAATTGCCCTTTAGTGTCAGAAATCATGAAATAACCTAGTTACAGCCCCAATCTCACGATTTCTGACCTTCAATCATTTGGGGGGGGGGGGGGGGGGTGGGGGGGACATACCTTTGCCAGAACTGTTTAATAAGCGATTTATGGTACATTCTGGACACCAGACACTTCGGTAGATTTAGCATGTATGGAATAACAAATGCTAACTGGCAATCTGTAATCAAAATATACCCATGTATATTCAACTTTTCTCTTCATTCCTAACAAACTTGTCCTTCTCCGTCCCAAGATTGTCCTCCTTTGGTGCAATGCATGTCCATACCATGCGCCACGGCTATTTGTCGTGATGTTATCACGAGTTAGCCACTGATGAACGAGAATGTGGCCGTCTGAGTGGACTAGCCCAGTCACGTGATAAGCGCGTCACGACAAACAGCCGTGGCTCGTGGTAAAATTCTCTACCTACCAACCACCAAATCTGGTAACAGATGCCATCAACTTTCTTAATACGGCCGGCACTAGAAAATAATGTTTCGCATGCGCCAACTTAGCACTTTCTTCAGTCTCGAGCGGAAATAAAGTCCGTACAGTTAAAGCGGGGGACGACACTTATTTAACTAGATCTTAATCCTCGCATATGTCCAACTTATGGGGATGAGGCCATGTTGTACACGATTGTCACACGCATTGGAGATGATTATTGAATACGTTGGATGGAGAAGATTTAATCACTCGCATACTTCTGCTTTGCTCTTCATACTAGACACGTTATTGGAAAATGGTTTTACGAATTGTAGTGTGGACCCGGGCCGTGTAATCTAAAGTTTTAGACACAGTTCATCATACGTACGATTGAAAATGTTCTCTAAAAATAGTGTTAAATGCGACAGTCAACATTTAACTGGTCCGAAGCATGTTATGTGCAGTACAACACTTCCGAATGTCAATCTAGTAGCAGTCGCCACTTGGCCAGTAGACCTTACAAAGCACTCGCCATTTCGCAATTTCTACTCGCCACATACCAAATACGCCTTACATGATGCAAGGTTTTTCTAATTTATACATTAACAAAATTGTGCAAATTTCTTAAACTCCAGTATTAATGCAGAAAATTCAGTTATTTAGCCCTTGTAAAATGAGCATAATGTGGCTAATGCCGCAAACCGTTCGTCTCCAACGTATACGGTTCCAGAGATTCCCCTTTTTTAGTGGCATGCTCTGTAGCTAGTCACCGTTTTGACGAGTAAGGCTAAATTCTAAGTCGCCAACTATTGATTTCCACTCGCCAAATGGCGGTTGGCGACTGACATTGGGAAGGGTTGGTGCAGTAGTAGTACACATCTTTTTATCACAGCTGATCTTGAAGGTTAAACATCAACATCTTTCTTTAAAGGGACATCTGGTCTGCCTTATCACAGCTCGCACTGATCAGGGGCGGAACACCAAGGTCATCTGAGATAGTAGCTCCGTTCTTCGCAGCTACTGTCTCATTTGGCATTGTGCCTAATAGACGAACTCATTAATCGTGTTGTCACAAATCGGAATGATTCTCGTATTTTAACATCACAATTTATAATTTTCTAGGCTAGCGTCTGATCATTTTGCTTCTGCGATCTATTGGAATAATTAATTTTAATGTTTTAACGCATTACGGTTTTAGATTTTTAATATCGTGGTAACTATTAGCAAATTAGTACATGCACACACAGAGATGAAACGTCATGATTATTGTAAGCGCGCAATGCATGATATACTGCAGGACGCCGTAAATAAAGTTAACAATTATTCAACAGAAAATTTCCTAGATGCCACATTTTAAAACGGTTTTTTTTTAGCAAGGGACACTAACGGTAAGGAAATAGACCTTTGGGGCCATACTTGATGTGAAGGATCAAGAAAAATGGCGCTTGGAGGAATGTCCTTTTAAACATTTCATGGAACTGGTCTAACACTAACAAATGCCGGCCCAACATTACGTTATCACACCTGGAGCGTGATTACACGCATTAACTAAATAAAATTTTACGGCTTCTCGGATTAGGGGGAAAAAAGCATTAGAGCTCGTATCCTCACTCGCAGCTGTGAAGGTAAACGAATAAAAAGGATTAGAATTCACTCAAATGCAACAAACTATAATTTGAACTCCAATTCCAAGGAACAAGGACTGTTTTTACTCAGTGGTTATGTCAGAAAGTGAACGAAGTTTGTGTTTGATGGTTTGTTTTAGTTTGTGCGAGTAATTTTGTGTATGTATTTTTTAGGTTTTTGCTCGTTTCATGTTCCTGTATATGTTGTATTTTGTGCGTATTTTTTGTGTATTTTTTTGTGTAAAATATCCAACCGTTTTGTTTGTTTGATTAGTGATGTACATGTATACGTGTGCATGAAGGCTGGCATGTCACAATCCTTGTTCCCTGTAGTTCAAATTATAGTTTGCTGCGTTCGAGTGAACTCTAATCCGCTTTTATTTGTGTACTCATAGCTGTGAGTGCGAGGTGTACGAGCTCAATGCTTTTTTTTCTAAACCACGAAGCCTTTTATTTATTTTTTTTCCGCTTCCTTGTTATTGTAGGTACTTGCTGCGGTCTGGTCTATCAGTACGATACGTCCACTGTCAACCCAATTTTGTTTGCGACAAAAGGAACATTAGAAATGCTTCCTATTACACTGACGTCTTTTGTGCCGGATCAGTTAATATATTATTAATTGAAGCATTTTTCAGGTTTTAAAGGTTGAAAGATTGTTTAAAATATTTACATGGTTTAAAACAACTAATCAGGATAGAGCACACACACACACAAAAAAGTTACGGTAAAAAAGAAACCAGAAAAATTTATCGATACCAATTTATTAACCCAAACTTACAGATCATAAAAGCAATAGAGTATTTGGTAAAGCACAACAGTCGATTTAAAAAAGTATATACATTTTTTTTAGAGTTCACTTTTGCTTGCAATTTAGTTTTATGTCAACTTAAAAGAGTATTAATAAATAATAGCAACAATAATTAGTATTTGCTAACAAGTTTTTATGGAGCACACAGGATTAACATCAATAGTAACATTTAACGTTAATCTTAAATAACCCTTAACATTACTGTACACCAGTCTTAACACAGCAATTACAAATGTAACCATGAAGCTAATTTTCACTGGTACACTCTAGTTCTACAATAGTTGTAGATTTCAACCTCTCAAAAATTCACTAGATGTTAATTTTGAGCGACTATTTAACACTGTGGGTGATGTTATGAGAGCACGTCATCAAGAAACTCAAAAACTTAAAATCTTAGACTTTGACAAAGAAAATTCCAATTTGTGTAGCAAATTGAACGTATGGAGATTATCATAAAGAGACTCCTGTTACCTAAAACTTGAAAGTCTAATACGTTATTCTGTTTGGACCAATCATCATAATGGGCTTGCCTCCAACTTGCCATGTTCATAGCCTACTATTAAAGATGGCTATCGATATGTGTTACTTTCATTACATCTACTAACTTGATTTGCATTTCTGCATTGGCTTATAGTCAAAATATGATGATTTCGGCACTTGTACTAAATGCCCTGCGGTAATTCCATTGCTTTTTACCATTTGTATTCAATTCCATTTCATAATTCCTACCTCACCTCGAAGCTGAAGAGTAGTTTTTAAAGCAGTGATCTTTTCCTCTTCTCAAATTAGATACACCCATGAGCAATAATATGAATAACTTTGACTAAGCCTTCTGTCGCTTTTAGATCCAAATGTCAAGAAATTCGAAAAATCTAATGTGTGTAGCACTGGGTTACTAACTTACAATGACGCTTCAGTCATCTCATAACCGATAGTTCAACATATTATTCTGTTGGGACCAAGCAGCGTGACGGCTTCCATCCATTTCGCCGGCATGTGCATTGTCTGGTAATAAAGCATGGCTCTGGCCTCCTATTTGTGCACCACATTCATTACATTTACTAACCTCCATGGCACCTCCACATTCTCCAATGGCATACACATGACCCCTTGGGCACTTGAACCAATGTCCTGAGGTAAATCCCATTGCTTGTACTATCTGTATTCGTTCCATATCCGATATTCCTATCCCGCCTCGAAGCTGAAGAGCTGTTTCCAAAGCGGTTTCTATTTCTTTTTCCTCTTGTGGAGTCAGATTGCAGCCATGAGCAAAAATACGGTTGGCTTTGTCTAAACTGTCTGTAGCTCTCGGGTTGTGGCCTCTTTGTTGTAACTGGTGCTCTGTGTCCACGGCAGCTGCTCTGAGAAATACTCTGCGGATTTCATCATTGATGCGATTTACTTCGTGGTCCGTAATGCGTTCTTCATTTTGCATAAGGCGCTCCCTAAGCAGTTCCACGTCGGCATTCAAGTATTCGTTTGCTGCCACAGACATCTTCTGCACTTTGTCTTTCATCTTCGTCATTAGATGTAAAATATTGATCTGATTTTCGATGGCAGCTAGTTCATTATCGTGAAGAGCAAATTTTTGGTTAAGTTGATTTTGTAGTCTGGTATACTCGGAGGGAAATTTCCTACGAATGTCATACTTTGTAACCAACATGTTTTGCAGGTGATTCATTTTCAGTCGCAGTGTCTTGTTGGATCCATACAACTGTTTCTTAACTTTCTGCACATCTGCCATCCTTTGGCGAACTATATTACCATAGCGGCGGCTGCGCCAAATTGTGGTCTTGCAGCGAGGGCATCCTTTCATCTGTATTTCATCTTGATCCATGTCCATGTAATGATCTAGAGCCTCTACTTCTATGCAATGGCCACAGTCTTCAAGCTGGATGAATCGTGCATCTTCGTCTTCTTCATTGCCAAATAAAATAAATTCTGTTAATTCTTCCCTATTACAGATGCGGCACAACTTAGGGCATCGTTCATTACAAAGGCCGATACATGGATGCCCACAGCGCAATTCAAATTTGCATGGTTCATTACATCTTGGACGATCACAAATTTCCCAACAAAGCTTATCACATTTAAAGTGGCGGCAGCGCCATGGGCAGTTCTCTTTACAACGTTTACAAGACTGACCGCATCGCTTGGGACAACGGCTATGCATGCATTTAGTTTCACATTTACGTTTACATGGTACACATGCTTCGGAACATGGAGTTTGGCAGGCATGTCCACAAATCTGAATACGCCCACACTTCTCACGACAAGGCACATGCAGACGCCCTTGGCGACACTCGCCACATGTTCCTTTACAGTTATGACCGCACGGCAACTGCATGGTACAGGGAGTTTGGCAGAATAACGTCAACATTATAGCAGATTTGCCTCTAGCATGGCAAGGAACTGTGCTGGAATGGCCGCATAAACCTTTGGCAGGCACAGGATATTCGCATACTTGCGTACACAGGTCACAGCATCTTTTCGTGCACGGGTGACCACAGGGAAGCTGGCGGTTGCATTTTTTAGTACATACAGCCAAATCAGGACTATCCATGCATTTCATCGTAACAAAATGGCCACATTTCGGCACAAACTTATCAACCACGACTTCACACTGTCCACAAGGATCTTTGCACTTTAACTTGCAACGGTGCCCACAATTCATGGTACGCTGACAGCTTTTGCTGCAAATTACACCGGCTACATTTTGGCTGCAAACAACTTTATCTTTGTGGCCACATGGCAGTTCTTTTTCAACCAGAATCTGACATGTATTACATGGCTCACAGCAACGCTTTTTGCATTTATGGTTTAGTTCACAAATCTTTTTTTCACATGGTTTTGTGCAGGCTACAGCTTCGTGTTGCACATCTTCAGTAGGATGGCAGGTTCTAGGGCACTGGTGGCCACAATCCAAACGATAATCACATTCTTCCACACATTTAACTTTGGCCAGATCCAAATAACATTCTACAGTTCTCTTGTGCTCACAGTTGAGTAAGATTCGTTCTACCATTTCAACACACTTGTGAGAATTTGGGTCAATGTGACATTCCAACTTAACTTCATGACCACACGTTTCTAGCTTTCTTTTCACCTTAGTTTTGCATTTGACTTCAACGACATCCCGATAACAAGGCAGCAGCACATCATGATCACAAGTAGGGAATGGTTTTCTCACTGGAACTTTACATGGCTGACACTCCTGGTAACAAAGGCTTGGACACTCGTGATTAAGTGAGCATAGAATTTTGCTACAGCGTTGAATGCATTTCAAGTGTGAGTCTAAATGACAAACACGTTGGCATATATGTCCACAAGCTTGGAGTTCCAAGCAAGGGTGCAAACAGCCACCCTCTGGGGCCAATTTCCTAAATTCTTCACCACTGCCAACTAGTGGTAGTGCTTCTGGATGCTTCTGACATTTAAGCTGGAGTTTTGGACCAATTTTTTCATCCCTATCTAGGTCCGCTACAAGCTTACGCCAGAAATCACTTTTACTTGCCAAAAAACTGAAGTTACCAACACAGTAAAGCCCGTGCCGTGCACGTGACAAAGCGACATTGACACGGTTTTGCGTCTTTAGGAAGCCAATGTTTCCTTCTTCGTTACTCCGAACAAATGACAGCAAGATAATGTCATTTTCTTCACCCTGATAATTGTCCACCACCATAACACGAACACCATCAAACTTTTCTTTCGGCATCAACTTTCGGAGGGCAAAGAGCTGACCAGCATAAGTCGTAAGAATAGTTATTTGACTTCGCTCGTAACCTTGCTGCAAAAGGTAGAAACACAAACCCACAAGAAATTCAGCCTCAAACGTATTTGCATGCGTCATAGAATCAACAACAGCTTCTTCTTTGCTGCTGTGGCTGAGGAAAAAAACATTCGCAGAAAGACCCTTGATATTCGGATAACGACGTACGGAAGAGTGGTCTTCTAACGTAGGGTATATCAGTGGGACAATCAGACTGGAAATTTCCGGCCGCATACGATGTTGCAGCTGAAGTGTCTCGTAACGAACACCATTCTTTATCATTCTTTCGAAAAGGGAAATGTCCAGGTTGTAATCAGTTGCTAGTTTGTACACTGATGTTGTCGGCCTCAGTTGCATATGATCACCTGTTAAACATTAAAAGTTTGCTTAAGTGTCATCCATCAAAGAAACAAAGCTAATACTATAAACAAATTTTTATCACAACACCAAACATTTACACATAACTATCGTTGGGCTTTCCAAATACTGCTAAACGCAAAACAAGAGATATTGACAAAAAAAATTGCAAGTAGAAACTCTTGACAGTCGTTGGAGCACTGGTTTGCTTTTGCTGTTAATTTCGACCTTACCACTATTTTATGGGCTCATTCAAAACTGCTTAAAACAGTTGTCATCACCAGCAACACACAGGACAATACCAGCAACCACCTCTTCCTCTGTTGGTTTTGTCCTACGTTTGTCCTATTTTGCAGGGTCAAAATTATAACTGGAAGTAAACCAGTGCCCTGACAGGAGGTGGGAGTTGTTGGTCTTCGGCTTTAATTAATGTTAGATATAGAGGGGGTTTGGACTTTAGATCATGTTTGTTTCTTTTAAATTGTTCCTTCGTACATTTTTTCCCCGTTGCAAGGGTTGAACTTTTGTTTGTCAGAAAAGGAGGCATTCTTGGATGGCAATACCATTATTTAAAGCTGATAATCACGGGCAATGATAATATAACAATAGATGCCGAAACTCCTACAGGATCCAAGTAACTATATGGCGGTACGTGGGTGGTTCAAACAATGAATTGGAAGGTAATTCTAAATCACAGCCAAACTATATTTTTCTAAGAACCCCCAAATCACTCTCTTCTCCTAAATGTAGGTTCATTAACTTCAATTTAGTACTGTTTGAACATTAGCAGCCTTCGCAAACACCAATATAATTTCCCTTCTAATGTCAAATGCTAAACACAATTTAGAATTTGTTTACGCACGTTTATCATTACGATGTTTTACTGTATTAGTGACCAACCTGGGCATGTTCGTTCTATTCTTATCTACACACAAGAGATCTAGCTACACGCTATAACTGTTTTTCACTATGCTCGGTTTCACAAAAAAAGTTAATAGAAAAAGTTATCAAGCCAACAAACTCCTGTCGTAGCATCCGTGGACTGCATTGAAAAAAGAACTACATGCAGGGGTGCTGCTGGTAGTACCAGCTTTTTTCACATTTTTTTCACATTCCCACTTTTCATTTTTTCACATTTTTCACATACCAGCTTTTAACTTTTTTCACATTCCCATTTTTCGTTCTTTCACATTTTTCACATACCAGCTTCTTTTTTCACGTTCCCACTTTTCATTTTTTCACATACCAGATTTTAACTTTTTTCACATTCCCACTTTTCATTTTTTCACATGCCAGCTTTTCACTTATTTCACATTTTTTTCACATTCCCACTTTTCATTTTTTTACATTTTTCACATACCTACTATTCATTTTTGTATCACTATTTCTTCATTTTCATATATATTGCACCAGCAGGGCACCCGGACACAGCCAAACACAGCCAAACAGGATTCCTATAAAGCTTTTATAAATCGTGAAATGCTCCTATATTTTCCCCTTTCGAACTGAAATATTGCCCTATTTGTGGCATGTTTCCTTGCTACACTACTTATTTGGATGCTCCTAAAAGAAGTACATCGACCTTTATGTTCCGTGGCATGGCATGAAAAAGAGACACGAATTGGGTCGAGTCGCCAAACACGGCCAAGTAAAGCATGTACCGACTGTGCATTCAAAAGTAATTTGTAACTTATTGTATTGTAGTACAACCCAAAAAAATGTTTTTAAACAATACAATAGCACTGTCCCACTGCATCCATACTAATAATTCCTATAGACCACCTATACATTTTGTTTAATTTTCCCGTCAAGCTCCTATTTTTAACAAAAAATTCCTATTTTTTTACTCATTGAAGTTGGCTGGGAGCCCTGCACCAATTTCACAATTCTTTAATAACAAATTTTCTTTTCCAGTAACCATTGTAATTTCTCTGTGAAATTACAGAGAGCAAAAGCAATTTCAAAGCGACTCCACCCATAAGCAACCCAATTTGGGTGTGTGTATGTTCTAACCACAGACATACCTATGTAATTCCGAGCCCAAAATTAGGGCGCATAATTTGATTGTTTTTACTTCGTTTGTGTTTTTTGCCTTTTTTCACATCAACACTTGTATTTTTCCCATTTTTCACATATTTTTTTACCATTGGCAAATTTTCACATTTTTTCACACCGGCAGCATCCCTGACATGCAAATAGTCTTCACTGCATCCAAAATAGTAATAGTAACGTAGCACTGCATTGGCCCACATGATGTGTAGAAAGATAATCCGGACACAAACTCTCTCGTTGATTCCGAAGTCTGAACATAACTATGATCTCTACCGTTTTATTGTCCAACACTAAGGAGTGAAATATCAATTCAGATATCCCACTAGTGGGTCCTCAACACAATTCAAATGTTTCAGTTGTTACGCAGCTGGGTGATTACTCACCGGAGGAGCACTTTGGAATAGAATCCTATTGCCCTGTTGGCTAAATGATTTCCATGGCATTGATGATGAAGCACATGCCCAGCATCAGTACTTGCATAACATGAATCGGCTAGCTTAATAACATCAAACAAAGGAGAGCTATACGTAAAAGACGTCGACCTAATTCCCTTAAAACCTGATCGCTCACCCATTGTAAAACATTGCATAGAAGGGATAAAACCATGGCAACCATAAAATGCATAATTTTATTTAAGAAAATAGGCTGATTCAGTTTCTACAAAGTATTGATAGGAACATACTCCGCGTACATATTGTAGCTCACAAACATGTAAATAGAACACTGTTTCGACATACTGTCACTGAAGTTGCCATAAAACCTCCATTAGGATACTTGTGTAGCAGATGAAACAACAGTGTCCAGACATCGAGAGAACAATCGACCAAAGCAGGAACAGAAATAATAATTGGGGATACGACATAACATACAGCGACATTCCCTAAATGCCCACAATCTGCAAGCTTGCAGAAAACAATAAGAACCAATGGTGGTGGAGTAAGTAGGATAATGCACGACATCTTATGTGCGCTCATGGCTGCGACACTCACATACTGTTGTTAGAACACGCTCAAATTTCACGCAATATTTTATTAAACAAAATTACCTACCCATATCTTCCCCTTATTCCCGGCCTATTCCATTTACAAAAATCTGCATTGGTGTAAAACCTTTATAACTTACCTATCAGGATTAGATGCTCAGCTCTTGGAGACAAAGTAGTCACAATATGGGCTTCAAGAACTTCAGCCGCTTCTTCAACAATTACTAGGAAAAAATAAACAATCCATCGACAAAATGAGACAAGGAAAACCTGAAAACAAATCACAACATTATCCACTCAGGTAAGGGGGAGAGAACTTGTACACAAGACTCGAACATGAATGATACTTGGAAATTTTGCCGAGTGCATCTTTCATCTGGTAGCAAAATTACTAGTGTACAATGTTTCAACTAGGATAGGTAGTTGTTTGGGAGGATGCAATTTTCTACCAGATGGCCTCCTTCATCAGCTGTGCAACTTGTGTTGGAAAGCTTGCGGCATGATTGCAGCGAGAGATTGAAGACCAACAGAATGCACTGGCGATGTAGCACGACGATAGGTGTTGATACTCAAAAGCCTCACTAGAGGGCCGCCATGCTGCGGCTGTTTGGGGTCAATCTTGCAGGTAACCCAGCAAAGCTCCCCTTCGTTTGGCTCACGCTCGGTGTGGCTATATAAGCTTGAGGCTTTCTCAGACAAAATATTAATTTAGGGTTTAAATTCAGTGTGCGTCGTCATCAGTCTCTTGTGTTTTCTTTTCTAGAAATCCGTGGAAAATTGATCGTAACTGATAACATCGGAACTAGTCAGTGGCCGTTACAAGATCTCTGCAAGGAGTGCAAGACGAGTATCACTTCGTTGCCGCCATTTTTTTGGCCACATGATGTCGTCGTTTTCATGAGGACACTAGTAGAGCGGGGAAACTGCAGTTCATAACACTAATACATCCAATGCTGAGAATAATGCATCCTCCCACACGTCTAATAATCACAGGTTCCACTGGAGAGGTCGTTTTCAAGACGAATTATTTTCGTAGGTATTTGTTGCAGCTGGCTCTGCACATTAGCCAGTTGTGTACATGAAGTTGTCACTTGACGTTTTGCTATTAGTGTAAGGGTAGCGGTTGCCATGACAGGAGGGACATTGCCAGTTTACTTTTTAGATCTGTGCACCAACTTGTCTAAATCTATCACAGAACTTGAATATAAAGGCAAAGGGGAAATACTGCTTTTCGCTATAAAGAGGTAAAACCTTATTTCACAAATCAAAATTGGTTAAATGTAGTTTTCCTGTGGCTGACTAAGTGTTAAAAGATTAACGAGATTCCAAACGGCTGCAACCGATTCTCGCTCAGTTGCAACCAGGCCGCAAGGGAGCATTCATAAAGTTGTTTGGCCAATTTTTACCCCCTCCCTCCCCTGTGTCATATTTTGTCACATCTACTCATACCCCCCTGAAAAAGTATGTCACACTGTTCTCACCCCCACCCCTCCAACAATTTTTTTCTGGGGAAGCAATTTTGTGGGCCTACACAAAACTCTTAAAAACCACTTATTTTGTTTGCCATGAGCCAGTTAAAAATGACAAGCAACAAATAAAGGAATAGGAAAGAGAATTAGTCGCATTAATGCCCTTTTCAGCTGTTAAAGCCTTATCTCCGGATCAGAGATACAATTTTGCTAGGAAATACCTACGATCTTGTACATGCCACAATCGACATGAGAACAAGCGCATTTCTGGGGCCCTAATCTTCTTAAAGGCATGAGAGGAAAGTCGAGGCCAGGATTGAGGCCACGAACTACCGTTGCCAAAAAAGTTGCTAAGTTCCGGAGGTATGTTCGGCAGTACAGGCAGTTGGTATAGCATGGTTTTTGGACGTAAATCGCAATAGCTATTGACAACTAGTGGCAATTGAAAAATAATAACTTTATTTTTGCATAGCTTTCCGTGACACACTTTTATTTGCCTTAAAGTGAACGATAAGTACCTTTTTAAGTTGTCAGCAGTATTCTTGGAATTAAGTGGAACGTAAGGGAGAGTTCATTATGAATATTAGGCTCATGCCCTTTTCTGTATAGTACAAGATCTGAACCAATAAACTATATTACTGCTACTGCTTATCCCTTTCACCAGCTGGTGGAACAGCTGAGCACAACAATGAAAGACACTTAAGCCCAGCAACAAAAACAGCTTTGTAAGGGTTCCCCGGGAACCCAAGCACAGCGAGCCAAACACAGCCAATTCTAGCCTCCAAGCTAAGAGGATCCTAGTTTTAACCGCGTATCCGACCAACACGGAACTCGTAACGAAGCTATAAACACACACAGGGACTCGTCGTCGCATCGCGTCACATGGATACAAAGTACTATACGTATAATGAAAGGGGTTAAAACCAGCCAGAAGTCATATCGTACAACAATCCGTTTTTTTTATAATCACTAGAACTCGCACTGAACCTCTTAAAAAGAGCAGTGACATTTGCCGCCATATTGGCACCAGTATGGGTTTTGGAGGGCATAACTACAAGGTGCACTACAGAAAAATGGAGGGAAAAACAACGGAAGAGCAGATTTTTGACGCTTAAAATAACGATGTTTTCTCCAACAACAAAAACCGTGCGTTTTAGGTCTAAGAACTCACTCTTCACAGCATCAGCTTCAGTACGACGCCCTTCTGTTTCTCTCTGCAGTGCCCCTTGCAGCTAACCCATTAAGGCTCCAGCATAGAGTTATATACAATAATACTCCGTCGTGTCACTGCTCTATTGTTAACGTGTCTCACATTCCAAGTCATTATTTATACCACTGCATTCTCCAAAGCGATCTAAGAAGGGTGTCAGTTTTTGCTATCCAAGTAAACTCCCTGTAATGGCTGGGGCTTCTACCTCGATGCTAAAACGCTTTTCGGGTCGCGCTGGACAATGTATGGTACAAATAATGACCTCAAACGTGAGACAAGATATCAATGCAGACGTTCAGCGCTAGTTCCGGCGATGATAATAGCGCCCACGTGTAAAATTTAATAACGCTCCATACAAGTACGGATTGTTCCACAGTACAATTTCTGGCTGGTTACACTCCCTTTTATTATATGTGTAGTACTCTGTATCCATGCGGTGTGATGAGATGACGAGTCCTGTGTGAACATTTACACTTGTAGTGGTTCAGCTACACTGTCAAATGCGACATTGTTAAATTAAAAGATATGTAAGGCACTTCAATTTCGGGAAACTTGCGACACATTCCAACTCCGTCCTCTCACTTGCAAGGCACAAAACAACATTTAAAAGCATACCAGGTTTAATATTTCATTATATTGGCACTCTGTGTTGGCTATCCTCAATCAAATTAACGCTAAAAAAAAAAACAGCCAACCACCAATAATTACATTTGCCAAACTATCATTACCAACAAAGCATGAAAATCCCAATGCTAAATTGAACCTTTTGTTGTTTTACACTTGTAATGCGAATAAGACCTGTTTTTTTTTTTTTTTGTATAAAGAACAACTTGTGGATGACCGTTTGACTATAGTTCAAACGAAAGAAAACTGTTTAACAAACAGATGAACGTTTACAACGAACCCATTTTACTGTTGGAAACCTTAAACACACCTAAAATGTAAATAACAGATGTTAACTAAATAGAATTAAAGGGCAATTACATCCATTTTGACATGCACGTTTGACTTTTGGATCACTTACACAATAATTAAACACAAGAATTGCGGTAAGAATACGTTACGTACGTCCGATATAACAATTTAATTACTGCATCACCAAAACACGACACGGAGGTCGCCATTGTTTTGCTGGAACGTGCAGAAATTAATGCCGACAGACGGATCTCTTCGATTTCGACTCGCAGCCGATTGATATAGCAGTGTTGACTGTGAGGAGCTGAAGCTTCTGACGGCCCTAGCTGGCCACTACTGTCGATTTGAGCTAAGGTCGTCAGACGCTTGAGCTCCTCGCTCCTCACAGTCAACACAGCTATATCAATTGGCTGTGAGTCGAAATCGAAGAGATCCGTCTGTCGGCATTAATTTCTGCGCAATCCAGCAAAACAATGGCGATCTCCGTGTCGTGTTTTGGTGAAGCAGTAATTAAATTGTTTTATCAGACGTACGTAACGTATTCTTACCGCAATTCTAGCGTTTAGCTATTGTGTAAGTGATCCAAAAGTCAAACATGCATGTCAAAATGGATGTAATTGCCCTTTAAAATTCCAGTACTTTTCTAGAATTTTTTACGGACTGGTCAATGAAAATTCAAGGGTCAGAAATTAGTAATTACAAGAAAATGAGACAATTAAAGAAAAATTTGTTAAACATGAAATCTTATCAACACTGTGGCAAGATTTGGAAGATTTTATTCCATTAAATGACACTGGTGAAACGCACTACCCCTGGTGTTACATTAAGTCTTTTATTGTTTAAATATGCATTGTACACCGATGTCTGACACGGAAAATAGAAACGTTATTTTTCTGTTATAGGAATTTCCAGGAGTTCGGGGATTTATCGAATTTTTTCAATGACTGTTCCAGACCTAGAATTTTCTTTTTTTTTTTCTTTTCCAGGACATGTCCAGGTTTACATGGACCCGTACGAACCCTAAGTCCCTTAAGTGCCTTATGCACACTTCCATACTTTTAACGTTACAGTTCCTTACAGAGAGGATTCATAACAATTTAACAGTATACAACTTTAAAGGGGATTGCCATCAACTGACAAGCTGCAGCATCTACAGCTATTTTCTGCTATCTAGTTCTGTTTAGCCCTTACTTTCAACAAACGAAGGAACACACAAATAAATTTCTTTTTATGAAACAAACAAGCCACGTGCCTCCTTAATTACCGAGTGTAAAGTTGGTACGTCCACGAGCACTAGGGAGCAAATGGTAAAGTTAAGTCTAACATAATCATGGGCATCTTTTTCTAAATATCGACCATTTTTGAAACGCAGATTTTGAAACTCTAGATGGGCGCCACCTAGTGACAACGTATCGTTAACCCTGAGCGCTTGCTCCCTGGTGCACGTAGATGCACCAAATTTACACTCAATAATTAAGGAGGTGCGTGGCTTGTTTGTTGTGTAAAAAGAAATTTCTTTGCTCATTCCTTCGCTTGTTGAAATCAAGTGCTACATAGAACTCAATAATGGTAGACGGCGCCAGATGCTGCAGCCTTCTAATGACCATTAATATTTATTACTTACTAATTTTGCAGCCTATCTCCTGCAATACATGATGATACTTTGCAGCACCAGTTGTTGTCATTCCAACGATGTCACTCTGACGCAAGATTGACAGCTCCTCTCCATTCATAACCTCTTTGAGGCGAATAGCTGCCGAGGTGTAAGCAGCTTGAAGAGTAGTAACAGCAGCAATGCCTGAAGCTCTGAAGAGTCCTAGCCATCTTCGATACAGCCGCCAGCGGTCAGGTAGAGGTAATGCCCATGCATTGGTTACTTGATATACTTCATGATCTTCCATTCCTTCAGTTTTTCTCAGCTCCCGCTCAGCTATGACTCTTCTGGCGTGTCCCATTGCCGAAAACATGGGCATTAATGGTGGCAGAGGCATATTTTCTTCTGTAAAGTAACAAAATGGGTTCGATAGATTTTCTACCTTCTCAGCCCAAGCAACAGCGCTTACTGGGATCTTCAATGGTTCGATCAGAGGAGCTTCTTCGTCTATTAGACGATTTTGTTCTTCAATGGCTCCTTCATCTTCAATTTCAATCAAGTCTTCGTCGATATCCAAATGCTGAACACCTACAAATCCAGCTTCTGGTAATGCAATCACATCAGGCTGACCTTTCACCGGCTTATTACCACGACCCACTTCTTGAAAATCCCCTTCATCGTAATTCAAGAAATCATCTATTTCCTCTTCTGTGACAAAGTTTTCAAATGTCAATCCAAGCCAAGCTAATAGGAATGATTTTGGACACCAGCGCTGATTAGCAGGATTAATATTAAACATTTCTTCAAATCCACCCACTAATGACTGGACAAGATATTTGTCTACATCAGTTAGCTTTTGTAACGCCCTCTCATGAAGAATACGAGTTGTCAAAAGTTGAATTTTGTCTTTTTCCTCTTCCAGTTTACCTCTGATCACTCGCAGTTCGTGCTGTAGGTCCGCTGAATTGTGATGGATATTCTCAGCACGAAGACGTTGGGTGCGAAGGCGATCACGAATATATCTTATATTGTATTGGTCAAGGCTTTCACTCTTTGAACGACCACCAACTCTTACTAAACGTTTTGTAAAAGGCAACATGCCAACCAAAAATTGGTCCAGGGCATGATTTGTCAAACATACAACTAAGATGGGAGCAGGTGCATCAGATGTCTTCCAAACATTGCGGTTGGACAGTAAGATTTGCACAATTTTTAATCCAATGTAAGTTTTTCCAGTCCCCGGAGGCCCTTGAATGATTGCAAGCGATGATGTCAGAGCCAAATGCATTGCTCTTTTCTGGGAGTCATCCAAATCCAATTCAGCACTGCTTGGCCAGGTAGCTGGATCAAGAACAGATGCACGATACGATTCTACTCCATCCTCTTCGTCACTGTTTTCACCACGGATCTCAGAAGGTCTTTGGTTTCCTGCAGGTTTAACCACAACACATGCCATATCAAAAACAGAATTGTGGTCCAAGTATTTTGGCGGTTCAACATGCTTTTGAACGTGAATAATGTAATCACTCAAAGCCATTTTCTCGCTGCTCACCATCTGAAGACCTCTTAAAATGTATCTGTATGCTTCGAAGTATGCCTGAGACTCAGCCATCACATAAATACGTGCTCTGTCCTTTTTACTCAATTCTAATTCCTCATCAAATTCTCCCTCAAATTTTACAGCCATTTTGCCCTCTTTTAATTTATCTGCATTTCTTAATGTCACAGTTGCAAAACGCACAGTTTTGAAATTATCAGCTGACAAGCAAACTAACGACCCAGGCAACAAACGTCGCGTGACTTCCCACTTAACTCTACTTAGAGGTTTTATATCAAATGATATTTCATAGTAAATTCCATCTCTGTTACAAATTGGTTCTAGAATTTGTACACCTTCATACACACGAATCTCACGAATTTTTCCTTTTTTCTTTCCATCTGGAATTTGCTGGCGAAGGTAGTCAATAATTCCTTGCCTTAACGGTCCAACAAAATCTTCCCGCAAAAGACGGAACTGCACGTCAAGATAGTGATCAGCATTCTTGTACTTGCTATCGATGATATTTTTTCTCAAATATGGCTTTACGTCTGTTGTAATCTCATCAATGAATGGGGTGATCGGTATTTCACGGAAGTCATCCGGAGGTTCATCATCAACTACTGCAGCAACTCGTTTGGCTTTCTGCTTCTCAGTGGCGTCTTTTGTCTTGTCATTGACAACATCCTGTATGCCAGCTTCGATCCCTACAAAGTTTTGCTTCACCTCCTCTGGCACACTGTTTGCGTCTGCTTGGCTTCGAATAATGTGAACGCACAATGTAACGCAACCACTAAGACTTTCAGCTGTTGCAACTGGCATTCTCCGTAGAAATGCCCGAAAGACCAAGGCTAAATTTTCAAAAATATTCTGTTCATCCTTTTTCATTAGGAGATCGGTTACAGTCATTGGAATGTGGACAGAAAAAAGATTTGATTCTAGTAAAGTGCCCATTAAGCTGTGCTGATTTTCTGGATGAATGTTTGAATTAAATGCTCGTGCAAGCACTCTTAAAAGCGTACTCATTAACTCTGAACCAAGCTTGGGCTTTTCTAGCAATTGTCGCAATCCACTACGTGGTGCCACTAGGCTTAAAATGATATCGCTTGGCTCTTTGGTCAAAAGTGGTTCAAGCTGCCCAAACTTCATGACAAATACTTTCTTTTCAGTGTGACCATCCTCAGTGCAGTTATCTACTTGTTCACTGTTGTTACTAGACAAATTTTGTCCTCGTCCTCTGGAATTTCCTCTTGTACCACCACGTCCACTTGCATCTGCTTGTTCACTGTTGTTACTAGACAAATTTTGTCCTCGTCCTCTGGATTTTCCTCTTGTACCACCACGCCCACTTGCATTAGCATTAGATCTTCCCATTTCATCAAGGCTTAGAGTACTTCCTCCAAATGACATATCTTGAGAGCCTCGTATCTGCGAACTGTCATTGCCATCAGGTTCACCCCTTCGATTTCTTCGACGTTTTTTTCCTTGGCCACGATTCCCGCCATCTCTCTCATTGTTTTCATTACTAACGACAGTTGCTTCAGTAGAGGTAGCCTGTGGCAAAGATCTTCCCAGTCCATCTAGGCTTTGTGTACTTCCCCCAAATGACATTCCTCCAGAAGCTTGTACCCACATACCATCAATGTAAGCACCTCTTTCTTGATTTCTTCCACGGCCTCGTCCACGATTCCCTCGACCTCTCTCATTGCTTTCATAACTGAAAGCAATGCCTTCGGTGGAAGTAGTCCGTGAAGAATGTGTGGATTCTGAGCGGGGATGAGCCAACTGCTTAGACTGACTTCCTCGGCCTCGTTTGTTTTTACCTCCACGTCCACGTCCCCCATCTTGTTCTTCATTTGCCAACAATTGAAAGGGATTACGATTGGCATCTTCAGAACTGAAAAAGAAATGACAGAACTCCAATCAGTTTACAAGTAAGTAGCTGTCAGGTTACACATTTTATATTAGAAGAACACAAGCAAAGAGGTATTTGACAAAGCGTCAGCGGATTCAGAAACGGAATGTTAATAAAACAATAATAATAATAGTAATAATAATAATGCAAGTATGAAATACGCTCTTGTGCTAGGAGGGGAAGGAACACTTGCAGTTTTGTGTAAAACACCTAGGGCCTCAAACCAAAGATTAACCATACAGTTAATTAAAGAGGAATTTCGTGTGACATTCCAAGTCAAAACAAAGCTTATCCAAGTACTGCAGTAGTGAGGTTTACCAAGGCTTGGTGCTAATGTTGGTGCATTAAACACAACAATGACAATTCTTGTTGTTCTCCCTCTTGCTAGGACATTTTTCTGTCAAGTCTCAAGTCTTTTTTACGGAACAGAGTTGGATCGGGTCACTGGGACATTCGAGTCACCCAGCAAGTCAGTGGCTGTCAGCATCAGAAGTTTGTGTCAAACCCAACAACCTACGGATAGCACTAACTCATTGACTAAGAGACCACAACTAACAGAGTAAAATGAAAAGTATTACGAACTAAATTGTTTTTACGACAGTACTTTACATTTTTGGTTGCAATAGCCCAGCAACTTTAGGTTAGATTTAGCTAAAACCTGGAATTAATTCAAAGAAAGCTGAAAGTCGGCACAATAAGTAGCTACCAATGGTGTTTGAAACATACTAAAAGTCCCCTGGGCTAAGACGCTTGCTTCCAACGGTACAGTGGAAAAAGGTTAGTTTTCAATGTTTTTTGTTCTTACAACCTCTCTCACACACCTTCTGACATACAAAAATATACAAGCTGGCTTTTATAAAATGTTTATTACAAATTTGTATGTTTGTCTTTCGTACAAATCTGACTCTTTTAATATGTCAAACTAACGAAGGAAATCAAAGAAATAAGTGAAACAAATTAATAGATTAATATGGACGTACATGAAGGGTAACTGGAAAAAATAGCTATTATAGCAAGTGCAAAACCCCTGGGGAAGCAGTGAATTACTCCCCCCCCCGCCCCCCCAAAAATCCAGTTTTTTGGCTATAACTCCTTAACCGTCACCAAATCAAACGCATTATGTAAACCAAAAACGTTCAAGCACACAATTCTGAACAGGAACGGTGCTATACATCTTTTACGTAAAAGCAACCCTTGTACCTCAAAATAGTACTTAAAGTATATCACCATTAATTCGTGCAAACGCTTTTTTCACTTGGTTGGAATACCGATTTTCGTGTTCAAATTGCTCTAGCGAGTCCCCAAAATGGAAATGCTTAGGATTTTATGAAATGTGGGGATCTATTCGTTCCATAAATCCTAGTCGAAATTGATTAGCTTATAGGGACTGTCCTTCGCACGTTTAAAGGTGAAGAGGTAACAGCGTATAGTAGTGGCAAAATCGCATGGTGACTTTCTCATTCAAAGTGCTCTCCCGAGCCCTCGAATAAGCCTAAATGGACATGCTTAGGATTTTCTGATAGATGGGGATCTATTCTTTCCATCAATCCTGCCCGAAATTGTTTAGTTTAGATAGGATCGTCCTACGTTCATTTAAAGGTGAAGAGGTAATGGCATAGCGGCAAAAGCCTATGGTGATTTTCGAATTCACAAGGCTCTTGCGAGCCCTCTAATAGCTCGAAATGGACATCCTTAGGATTTTCTGAAAGGTGGGAATATATTCTTTTCATCAATCCTAACCGAAATTGTTTAACGTAGGTAGGGACCGTCTTATGCATATTGAAACGTGAAGTGATAATGGCGTAGTGGTGAAAGCATTTGTTGCGTTTCTAATTCTAAGTTCTCTTGCGAGCGCTCCATTAGTCCGAAATGGACATGCTTGGGATATTCTGAAAGGTCAGGATCTATTCTTTCCATTACTCCTTACAGTAATTGTTTAGCTTAGCTAGGGACTATCCTACACCCGTTCAAAGGTGTAGATGTAGTGACTAAGTGCCATTGTAATGCTCAGATTTATGTTTGTATCTAAGCTAAACAATTTCGGTTAGGATTGATGTAAAGCATCGAGCTCCACCTTTCAGAAAATCATAATCATGTCCATTTCGGGCTATTAGAGGGCTCGCAAGAGCACTTTGAATTCCAAAATCAACATACGCTTTCAC
>JAHWFP010205555.1:0-17915 GCA_023313725.1 Lithobius niger | reverse complement strand
GGAACTTTTGCTTATCAAGGAAAGTGTGTGGGATGTAGTAAGTGAAACAATTCCAGATAATCCAGACAGTAAGTGGTTGGTAAGGGATGGGAAAGCAAGAGCTGCAATTAGTCTAAGGGTCGATGACAACTAACTCGGCCACATAAAAAAGGCTAAAATGGCGCAGGAAGCTTGGAATTCACTTCGTGATTATCACCAAAAAGCCACTTTGTCTAATATTGTTACTCTGTTGGGGCAACTGTGTTCAACAAAACTTCATGAAGGTGGTAACATGGAAAAACACATTCTGGACATGGAGGAGAATATGGACCAAATTACAACACTTGGGGAAGAAATTGCAGACAGGTTGGCAGTGGCATTTATGTTAAGTAGTTTGCCAGAAAGCTACGGAACCCTGAATACGGCACTCGAAACAAGGCTAGACCAAGATCTGACGCTAAGCCTTGTAAAGATGTAGATGCCTGATGAATACCGAAGGCGGATTGGTCATTCAACTAGTGAACAAACTTTCGAAGACAAAGTGATGAAAGTAAACACATCAAAACCCTCAAATAGGCTTAGAGGCTCACAAATCCCAAATAAGGCAGGCGCTACAGAAGGAGCAACAAGTTGTGGCGGCAAATGCTGTTTCTGCAAGAAAGTAGCAGGCCATCTCAAGCGTGATTGCCCTGGTTACATAGCTTGGAAGAAGAAGAACCCAAATGGACCACCTAGAGAAAACATGGTAAATCGAGAGGACAGCCCAGATCCAGATATATGTTTTAAAGTTGGGCTAGGCAAAAGTGACCGAAAGAAGTGGTACGTAGATTCGGGAGAGGAAGACACATGTGTTGTGACAGAAAATTTTTTACAAATCTTGACACTAGCATAAAAACTAAAGTGTGGGTAGCAGATAACAGTGAAACAATAGTGGTTGGTGTCGGTAGCGGAATCATCTGGTGCAAAACTGATAATGGAGACGAAGTGCGTGCCATCACAGTGAAAGACGTACTGTACACCCTATCTTTCAACGCAAACCTGCTATCTACCAGAACCTTAGCCAAACTAGGGATAACAACAACATGTGTTGGCGGAAGTGATAAGTGTCTTATCATATCCAACGGTACGACAGTAGCAACAGCAACAGCCACAGCCAATACAAGATTGTATGAACTTGATCTTGATTATAATGCAACTACCCTTTTGTGGCGACAAGTAAAGAAGCACATTGCATCCATGTGTGGCATCGTAAGCTAGGCCATCACGACCCAACAGCACTCAACTTGTAGTTAACCAAACTTTGGCTACAGGCATAGAGATACTGCGTTGTGATGTCAAACAAGTGTGTGAATGCTATATTAAAGGTAAGATGTCGAGGAAACCATTTCCAGTATCATCAACACAGTCAACAGTGTGCTCGAATTAGTACACACAAATATGTGTGGAGCAATGCAGACGGAGACCCCAGGAAAGAAGAGGTACATCTTGACAGTCATTGATGACTACAGTTACAGGTTTACCTTCTCCAGTTCAAATCTGAAGTACCTGAAAAGTTACGGCACTACATTAACGAAGTGAAGACTAAATTCGGTAAAGTACCGAAGGTCGTACGTTCCGACAGAGGCGTGGAGTATACAGGAACGGAGCTACGTGAGTACCTGAAAAGTGAAGGCATTCGGGTACAGCGCCCTATTCACCACAGCAGAACGGGACAGCTGAATGTAAAAATCATTCACTGATGGAAATGACCAGGTGTTTATTGGATGACGCCAATCTCGACAACCGGTATCGGTGTCTGCGTAAAATATACTGCCGGGGATATGATCACGTAACAGATGCAACAATCGTAGCCGACCATAGCATGTAATAAAACCGCTGATTATTACCTTCGGTCAAGTTCAGATTGTTGCGGTAACGAATAAGAGCTATGTCGTCGTTTTCGAAGACTATCTTGGAGATTACATTTTTGTCATCTAAGA
Organism: Lithobius niger; assembly: GCA_023313725.1. Taxonomy (NCBI): domain Eukaryota; kingdom Metazoa; phylum Arthropoda; class Chilopoda; order Lithobiomorpha; family Lithobiidae; genus Lithobius; species Lithobius niger. The sequence continues at coordinate 15,957 of JAHWFP010205555.1, read as the reverse complement.
CAAATGAGAAATATTCCGCCGCATTGTTGATAAATTTTGTTGACAGTAAATCTTCACGTTGACTAAATTTACCACTGATCGAGTTCAATAATATTTTCCCAATACTGCAGCCCCCTGGATTGTTGTGTATATTTCGAGGATTTAAATCAATGTGTTGAGTATCGTGAATGCGCCGGACATAGGCCTCTTTTTTGCTGGCCCTATATACAGTCCTCCGGGAAGCTTGAACATTCGAGTTTCATGGCATAAAATGTTTTCACGTATTCCGTTAACAGCCCCCCCCCCCCCCCATTCCAGGGGCGAATTTTGTGGTTTGTGGAAAATGGAACACACATCACAATTTTAATATCACGTAGCCATCCTTTGATCGCTTGCTGTAGTTCCGGAGATATACAAACACGGCTTCGAACGATCGCTGCTCGTCTGAATGATTGCACTGGCTGTCTGTCAGCTGCTCGTCGATACATGTACGGCACAAAGTAAAAAAAAAAAAAGTTTGTTTTCGTGCTTATATGGGAGACTAAGAAAGTAGAGGCCTCTAGGGGCTAATACTTTAGCCTGTATCAATCCGAAATATTTAGAAATATCGGTACTGCCTTCGAATTCGGTTATTATGGGATGGCCTACTGGGAAACGCTCCTCCAACGTTACAGAAGGATATAACGTAGTAAATAACATTATTTCGTCTTTTGGGCTATATGGAGACGTTTAAAAGTTTCGACACGGCCTCCTAAATAAGCGTCGCGAGGTCTCAACATAGGTGCGACCTTTTTGTAAGCCTTTTCAAAAGCCCGCAATTTTTCATCGCGATTCATTTGTTAGTGGAATTTGCAAGAACCACATTTCAACATATTTAACGCCGGCTATTTCCTCGAGCGCACGACGTCTAATTACCGTTTTGTAGTGCGCATCTTGAGCCGCTGACTGACTGAAAGGCAGTCTTTGCGGTTTAATATACAACAGGGTCCGCCGTGCGTGTGGCATGCTAGGAACTCAAAAACGGTGTTGTTTGCTTTGCAGTAACCGGCGACGCCGTTGCGGCTATGCAGTAACCAGCGAGGAATTTCATTTCGCCCAGGTTACCGGTGTGCCGAATAAAAATGCCTCTTTTTGCTGCCTCGTAGTCCAACCAAATCAAACTCTCCCTGCAATATTTATGGTCTGGAAAGTAACCGTCAGATGGGATAGCCGCTATGGTATTTTTTTTTTAATGAAGAACTCTAAAAATAGTCATGGCTAAGTCACTAATGGACAAACAGTCATGAAATGGTTCCAATCCGGGGCATACAGCTTGTATGAGTTGCCTCAATTTCAGAATGGAGTAAAAAAGCACGGTAACAGATTATTAAAATAAAAACCAAGCAGTACTACAAGATAAAAACACGAAGAACGTTTCGAAAATTTTCAATTTTCGTCATCAGGCATACTTAATAAAACTAAAGCATGGCAAATGCCACTAAGTCATCCTATGTAAAAGCAGCATCACAATAAAAATAAAAATAAAATAAAAGGGTACAATACCATCAATTTAAAAGGATAAAAACCACCAATTTCCCCTCTCAGAAGAGGCAGAAATGGCGGCCGAAATGCACCACCCAACTTTCGTCTTGGGGAAATCAAGTCGAATGCCAAGGGAAATCAAGTCGATCCATTCAACACTATGCTGACCTGCATTTGCTCAAAAATGCTCACCGCAACAAATTAAAACATTTCATTCTTACACAACCACCCATGCTCATTCAAAATTTTTTTGTTGCCCTACGGGATTTTTCGGCCATGGCCTCCCATCACTTTCATAATGCACTTAACATCAAACTGCATAAGTTGTGAAATTTGTTAACGTTGCTTTCGCAACAGCACACGTTGAATCACAATTCTGGTCCCCCCCTCCCACCCCCACCACAGAAAACACTTTAGCTCCTACGTCTAAATCCGTACATCAGTCGTTCCCAGCAAATGCATGTCTGCACAACCTTTCTCATAAAGCATTTGATCCACATACACTTAATTTGCTAAAGAAAGACCTCAAATTTGTACCGGCCCCAAAACTTAGTCAGCTAGTACCAGTCTTTTGTGCCAAGCTTGAAGCTGGGCTTTCATTTGTACCAAATCTTTCTGAAATCCGCGGTGCAGCATTTTCAGCACTGCGAAATTCCAAGCATCATTTACTCCCAAACCTCTCTCTCAAAGAAATTACAGCCATCCGGACCCTCAAATCAGATCCTTCTATCACTTTATGCAAAGCTGACAAATGCAATGCTACCGTCATACTTGAACGCTACCGGATGAATGCTACCGTCAAACTCAAATCCGACATACTTGAAGAACTTAACAATGACCCTATTTACAAAAAGCTCCCTTTCAACCCACTGAGTAAATACAATGCTCAAGTTAAGAAATTCTTTATAACAAAGTGGGTGGTGGTCGGCTTTCAAATATTTGAAAAATATTTGAAAAAATATTTGAAAGCCGACCATCACCCACTTTGTATTTTTCCCCAGATAAAGACACACAAGCCTGGGTTTCCTCTCAGGATTATTACGAGTGGGAAGACTAACCCCAATACTGAGCTTACGTGCATCCTTAAATCCATTTTAAAAGAACTCGCTGAGGGGCATCATACAACCCCCAATGCATTCAAAATTGTTCACGACCTGGAAGGATATCAAGTGCCACCAGGGTTTGAATTTGTTTCCTTTGATGTCGAAAAAATGTTTCCATCATTGGACCAAGAGCTTATCATTTCGGAAATCTCTCGAAAATTAAATACTGAAGCCCCCCTCACTCATCAACCTTGGGTGGGATAACGATACTTTTATCAATGCATTAAAAGTCATTTTTGAGACCACCTTCTTTGAGTATGGAGGCAAATATTACCAAAAAATCAATGGTGTACCGATAGGAAGCCCACTTTCAACTTTCTTCTGTGACGTAGTCCTGAATGCAGTCGACAATAAACTTGTTGAAAAATTCCCACAAATAAAATATTACAAGCGATACATCGACGATAGTTTAGCACTTCTACCTACACAAGTTATTAATCCTCGATTTTCTCAACAGCATCACTAAATCACTCACTTACACTATGGAGTCCTCTAAAAATAATGCTATCCCATTTTTAGATGTAAATGTCATCATTAACCATAATAGCCTAATTGAATTTACACACTTCAGACAAAGTATGCAGTCGACTCGCACCCTGCATTACAACTCCTATGTTGATGCCCACTACAAAAGTAATGTTGTAATCAATGAAGTTAAACGCGTTGTCTCACACACTAGTAATGCTGAATTATTGCAGCATGAATTCCAATATATCTTGCAAAAATATGTTGACAAATTAATTTCAAAAGCATTGACCCCCAAAACACCCCCCCCCCCTGCGAATTTCATTGCTCTGCCTTACTTCAAAGGCATCTCTGAAGTCCTTAAGAAAAAACTTGGCATCAACAACATACGACTTGTTTCAAACAGCCACAGAAATATTAAGCAGCTGACCATGCAAATAATGACAATAACAAAGCAGACGACATGCTTTCCACACGCAATACTGTTTATAGGATCCCTTGTACAGAACCAACCTGTACTGCTACATATGTAGGACAATCCCTTCAAAAACTTCAAGAACGCATGGCATCCCACAAATCAAACTTCAAATTAAAAGTCGAATCAAATTTATTAGTACAACACTGCCTAGCAACAGGCAAGTCACCTGACAAACACGCAACTGGCCACACCCCCGCCTTGGACAACGTTCATCTTGTTTCAAGAAAAACAAACTAGAGCACGTATTAATCTTGAAACTATTGTCATCCACATGCATAAACCAACTGTTCACAACCACTTAGTGCCAGATAATAAATATCTAAAAGAATATTTTCCTGTAATTAAAACACTTAAGCTCGACCACTTTTTCCAGGCACACTGTGCAACCCCCATAGAACCATGAATGGATCAAACCTGAAACACGTGACCCGATTTGCATACACCTTGACATTCGACTTGATTTCCCCAAGACGAAGGTTGGGTGGTGCATTTCGGCCGCCATTTCTGCCTCTCTTCTGAGAGGGGATATTGGTGCTTTTTATCCTTTTAAATTGATGGTATTGTACCCTTTTATTTTATTTTTATTGTGATGATGCTTTTACATAGGATGACTTAGTGGCATTTGCCATGCTTTAGTTTTATTAAGTATGCCTGATGATGAAAATTGAAAATTTTCGGGATGTGCATGTATGCATTATCTGGAACAAACCGAGACCCTGGAACTGGATTATGAGTCGGAGAATGTGACTGCTTCTCCTGCTATTGCGGTTTGTGTGAGTGGGCCATTAGTCCGGAGATAGTAACCCTGTCGTCGCCACACAGTCCCGCCACGTCTCTAGACGCTGGTGCCGTCAGTGTGGCTAACTTGGATTTGGCTGCATACTTGCGCCACATGCTTCCCAACGTGGTGTCACAGCACAACTTGCTGGTGGCGAATGGAGAAATCCCCAGAGGACTTACAGCCATAACTGAGCTTCTATGGTGGCCGCTAACATCGCCAGTCATGATTTTGGGTTAGGTGAGTGGAAAAAAAATAATACTGTGGGCTGTTGCACTCATTCCGGGTTCAACTTAGTACATAATATATTACAACATATTTTTTTTTTCACATAAAATAGCACTGCTTACCCAATTGTGAACTCGAGTTTGTATTTAGGTGTTTGTTTTTCTTTTTTTTTCAGCGAGCTACGAATGAGAGGGGATGGGAAATTTACCCAAACTATTTTTTTCTTAAGATTTCATTTTTTTTTTCAGAGCCGCTTAATTTTGATCCCGCTCTCACTGGCCCATCAGGGATTTCGGCTCTCCCTCGCGTTCCACGTCCAGAGTGAGAGACGTGTTCCCTGTGCTGTCTGTGCAACATCATCAATATTTTCGAGAGACGGTTCCTCCTTTTCCTATACGTGTGAGTGGTAGTAACTGTTAAATGTTGCGGTGCTACGACCTTCTGAGGATTCTGCAGCGTAGCCCAGCTACTATGTGACAAAGTTCGTTGTGCCTCTATTTGTATTATGCGCCGAACATGTGTTGCGGGTGCTTAGCCCCTCTCGATTTTGCTTTGAAATCGAGTATGATATAGTGACGGATAAAGTGAAACCTGTAGTGATTATTTTACCCGGTTGCGTTCATAGGACCGAGCTACGAAAAGTGCCAAAAAAAATCATGTTTGTTTACCTGTGTGGATCGCCTTATGGTAATGAAGTTGTATGCAGATGGTTAAAAGCGCAATTTTCCTAAAAGAATTTGTGCTTAGTTTGTAATATGTCGGTGTTTGTTGAGGTTTTTTTTTTTTTGTTTGTTTGGGAGGAAAAAAAATTCTAGCTTTTAACCTGCTTGGGTGCACCTGCTCAGGGAACCCCAAAATTTAACACTGATTCGTATTTTGTAGCATCATTTAACTCGTGATATCTTAGTATTTAGTCTCTTCCCAAGTTGGAGGGACAATTTCCCTTTGTTACTAGTTGGAAAACACGTGAACCCCTGTTGAGCAGTACCTACTTACTTCTCTGTATGACCACTTTATGCTATGTACTTCCCTTGGCAGTAAATATTTCTGCTTCGACTATAATTTGCTAAGTCAGGTCTCTCTACAAGAGAGTTAAAGCCTGATGTCCGAAACGACTCGAGTGATTTGTGAGACAGAGGAGTACTGCAACCTTTTATCTTTTTTTTTTGTATTCCATTTCTAGATATTCTTAGGAGATTTTGATGGTGTGGGAAAAAGAACGTTTGCAATTTTTCGGAAATGCATACAAAGATATGTTATATTTTGTAAAAATTTCTGTGGACATGTGTGCTTTGCCATGAATTTTGGTTAGATTATGACATGAAGTGTGTTACCCATGATTTCCTGCTGTCTCGATCGTAATCCGAGTAGAAGTGAAAACAATCTCGGGATTCCATGCTGTTGGAATCACGTCAAACACCGAAACATGACTGACCCAATTTTGAGATAAATAAAAACGAATCCGAACTTGAGATTCTCTACTGCCTAGATCCCGCATCATTAGAGAAAAGACAGGTGAATCCGAGATTTCTTACTGTCAGGATCGTGAGCACAACCTAGTGGAGTTTAAGTGCCCTCCGTATTTTCGTACGCACCAACTGTGAGGAAAAATGAATTACGTGAATTACGATATGTGCTTAACATTCCAGGCTTCCCCGTATTTGTGTTTTATTGGTTTCGTTTTCCTGGCAGTAACAAAGGTAATAGCTGCTAAAATGAATGACATGATTCATTCCGATGTGTCTAATTATATTTTAACCGTACTTTCTCCCCCCGAGAGTATTGCCTTATGATTCGGTACTGCCGAGATCACACGCCTATTGACAGTGAATTTGTTAACTTCAGAATTTTTCACTGTCGCGATCGGGTATGCTACCACTTTTAAGTTATCAGGAAAACCCGAGCGCACAGCCCATTGTTTGCCGCCATATGTTGGATACATCACACGTTTACAGATCGCTGCCTATATTTGCCTTTTCAATTTGGCATTTCAGCCTCATTAATGGAGTAGATTTGCTCGATCGGGTATTATAAGAGTGTGGTTAGCTTAGTTGTGTCGCTAATTTAGCTCTGTAGGTCTTATCTTTTGCGATTTGTTGCAAAGTTGACGACGAACGTGCTTCAGTAATCTTACTGTCCTTAGCAATTTCGCCGGCAAGCTTGGGCTCATCTGCCATGTTTGGAGAGGCAAATTCTGGCAAGTCTAACTGATTCGTGTGATTGAATGGATCCTGCAAAAGTGTTTGGATATATTCTTGCAATTTTTTTTCACATTCGGAAAGAGAACCGTTTAGGTATTCAGCCATATCAAGGTCAGTAGGTGCACTGAAAGGAATTGGAAGGTTATTTTGCTTCAAAAAATATGTTTGGCCTTGCGTGGTTCACATAAAATCTTCTCTGGGTTTAAAAAATAAACGACTCGCATGATTACATAGTTTACAAATTCCTTTACTCTGTACGGCCCAGTCCCAGTATTAAAACCCAATTTTTCAATAAAATGTAATCGTCGACCAAGAACCGGTAAGGCCTAGCAGTTTTATTGTAAAAATTTTGCTATCGTTTTATAGCGTTCCAATTGTTTTTCTGACCACTTCGAAAGCTGTTTGCATCTTCGTTTCTAAGCGCAGAACACAATCTTCAGAATTTTAACAAATTTTGGCTGGTTCAAAGACAAGTGCATTTGGGATACGAAATTCTGTTTTATGATGCATAAAAAATGGAGATACCAAGGTACTGTAATGTGGAACACAATTTATCGCCATACATGTAAGTTTTAGCCATCGACACTAATCGTCTGGGCAATGCGACGTAATTTTACGTAGGATTGTTTCTATACTTTTGTTAACGGTCTCAATTCGGCCACCAACCTAGCTCACATTTGGGGCAAAATTAATCTGTTTAATGTGAAATAGGTTGGACAATCTGACAGTAATTTTAGTAGTAAATTCAGGACCTCTGTCCGAGCAAATTACCCTGGGATTACCGACACGAGTAATCAGCTTAGAGAACAATTTGTCTGCCACTGTGTCAGATGATTTATTTGGTAACCCTACTGCTATAACAAACCTGCTGAAATTATCAACACAAATTAAAATCCAGACATTGTTTCTGTTTGATTTATACAAGGGGCCTAATAAATCAATAAACCAAGAAAAACCTGGTTTTTGTACAGGTTGGTAAGCTCGTAAAAATGCTTTATATGGTTTATTAGGCCTGTTGTACTGTTGGCACAGAGAGCATGTTTTTACATAATTCTCTACGTCTCTCGCCATTGTAGGCCAATAGCAATAGAGCTGAATCAAATCCAATGTACGTTCCTTAGCATGGTGTCCAGACGCTGATGGAAAATGAAAATCACGAATACAATACGTTATTAATGATTTTGGCACACACATCTGAGGGACGTTTTCAAATCTACCTTTATCTGGTTGTGCCAAACGAATCCTATACAAAATGTGACCGTAATCTTTGAAATACACATATGTACGATTCCCTACATCGATTATGTCTGCTGAGCACTGATCTTTAAGCTACGTAAGATATTACCGAAATATTCGTCATTTTCCTGTTCTGTCACTAGATGCGTTCTAGTCCAAGGAGGATATTGGCTGCCTATGACACAAACAGGGAGTTCAATACTAGAGAGAGCATCCGAAACAGCCATTTGTTTTCCAGGTTTATGAGTGACATTAAAATCAAATTCACGTAATTGTATTAAAATACGTTCCATCCTAGGAGATAAAGAGGACGAACAGTATAAAAACAAGTAGCGACATGGTCCGTAACCAGGTCGAACGTTTTCCCCAATAAATATACACGGAACGTCTGAACTCCGTACAAAACTGCGAGACTTTCGCGAACAGCAACTCTTTCTTTTTGCTCGCTAGGGGGAAGTACTCCTGATGCGAAAGCTAAGGGGTAATTTATATTACCATGGTACTGTGAAAGGCAACAGCCTACCGCCAGATTACTAGCATCTGTCTCCAATTCGAAGGTTTTAGCAAAATCAGGGTGTTAGCATTCACTAGAGCTGATCTTAGTTCCCTAAAGGCCATGTCCGCTTCGTTATCCTATGTGAACTTGACATTTTTTTTATGAGTTTAGTTAGAGGAACTGATGTAGCCGCGAATCCAGGAATATGTTGTCGATAATAATTAGCAGCATCTAAAAACTGACACACTTGTTTAGGTGTCTTAGGTTACGGATAGAGTGACATAGCTCTAGTCTTGTTCTCATCTGGGCGAACACCATCCTCGCTGACGATAAAACCCAAAAATTTCACCGATTTTCGACCAAACGCACATTTTTTGGGGGCCAATTCATACCAGAGTGCGCCACTAGTCGGAGAGCTTTGTCCACATGACTGATGTGTATTCTAAAATCTGGACTGGCCAGGAGCATGTCGTCTAAATATACGGAGCAATAGACGCCTAAAATCTCTGCGAAAATCTGCTGGGCTTACTTTGAGACCCATGGGAATCCTGGAAAATTCTAACAGCCTGGAATGAGTTTGGCAAGCACACTTAGGCATTGCAGATTCTGCGAGCTTCACTTGATAAAATCCGAAAACTTGAAGTCTAGGAGCGAAAAAATCTTTGTACCTCCCAATCAAGCCATTGTTTCAGGAACTGTAGGTAATGGGATCGAGCAATTCTTAGTAACGCTGTTAACGCCGCATAAGTCAACGACGACTTACATCCTCCTGATCTTTTCTTTATTACCAAAAAGGCGAGCTCCAAGAAGATTTGTTTGGTCAGGTATCCCAATTTGCATCCCAATGAGCATCTCGTCCAAATGATCATCTAGGAGCTTCCTTTGGTGGAAAGGGACCCTGGTTCCGCGCATCCCGTATTTATCGTGACTTCATAATGCGGGTAACAGCCAAGATCAAATTGATGCTTTTTGCGAACGTATCTTGATGAGTCCTTAGCATGTCGAGGAACTCTATTCGTTGATCTTCTGTTAGATCGGGTAATTCGAATCTGTGCTTGAGCTTGTTCCAATCCTCGTCTCGCTCTGCAGAGGGCTCCGGTTTGCCTGGTGCTCGCTGTTCGTCCTGTGGCTTGCTTCCCAGCCGGTCTTGAGTGCAGGCTCGCGGCTGAAACGGTATCTCAGTTGACCCTACTTTGACTTCGGAAACACCTGTTGCGATGGTTTTGCTTTCCATTTCACTTGGTTCTATCTCAATTTCTGCTGTTGTATATGAACCTAGAAGTGTGTCCGCTGACAGCTGGATGTCTAAACCTGAAGCGTTAATAATCATTACTGGAATAACTCGACCTCTGGCTAGGAAAATTCCTTTTCTAGTTGCCGGGAAAGGAAAAATATACTACCTGTAAATTTCTTGCATTTAGTTCCCGAGTGCTTGTTACCCTGGAGGAGATAAAAACTTAGGTACGCCCAGTTCGCACAGGCCACCTATAAATGGCGCATGGCCAAGCCAGCTGCCATCTCTTTTCCTCCACGCAATCGTCACGGTCGCTTCGCTCTGTTACCTGCGATCTTGTTTTTCGTTCATCGTTCGCCGATCTTTGAAGCTCTTCGCATCGTTCGTCGTTCCCGTTCGCCGGTCTTTGAAGCTCATCGTACTGCCGCCGCTCCCGTCGCCGTTCAGTGGTCTCTAAAGCTCACCGTTCTGTGCGCCTTCTCGTTCGCCTTACAGCTCATCGTATCATCCATCATTCCCGTTCCCGATCTTGAAGACCATTGCACCGTTCGTCGGTCTGGAAGCTCGGCACGTCGTTCGGTTCCCGTTCGTCGTTCTAAAGCATCTCATCATGCAACGTTTCCGTTCGTCGTTCGCCTTTCGTCACTCCCTATAGTTTGTTCCACATTATGTTTTCAGAAAACTGACTGGATGACGACTCGTTTCCTTGCACTAAAAGTGCAAAACATGTGGATATCACACTTGTAGTCTCAACACAGTTACTGTCAGAGTTAACGAATGGGATGTTTACGGATTTTTTTGCACTCGTAGTGGAAGAAAACGTGGCGTCATACAGTCAGTTTTCTGAAAACATAATGTGGAACAAAGTATATGACTCACCATATCGTTCGTAGTTCCCGTTTGTCGGTATTGGCGTTCAATGCGCCTCTCGCCGCCCATCGCATCGTTCCTCGTTCCCGTTCGTCGAGCCTGAAGCTCACCACATCATCACCGTTTTCGTTCGTCGTTCTTGAAGCTCATTACATCATTCGTCGTTCCCGTTCGTCGTTCGTCAATCCTTGAGGCTCGTCGTCTCATTCGTCGTTTGCCATACTTGAAGCTCATTACATCATTCGTCGTTCGCCGTTCGTCAATCCTTGAGGCTCGCCGTCTCGTTCGTCGTTCCCGTTCGTTGTTCCCGTTCGCCGCTCACCAATTCTGAGGCTCGTCGTCTCGGTCATCGTTCCCGTTCACCAATTCTGAGGCTCGTCGTCTCGTTCGCCATTCGCCGTTCATCGATCCTGGAAGCTCATCGTCTCATTCGTCGTTATCATTCATCGTTCGCGATCATTGAAGTTCATCGCATAGTTCGTCGTTAACCACTTCTGCCGTCTGTCACCACCTGCTGTCTTGATTCCTCCCGACTTCATCATCAACAGGCCCTTGCTCTTTCCCCTTGATTTAACGGTCTGATGTTCGTCTCCCTCACTACACATTCTGTGGCAGCCCGTTTCCCTATTACAGCCCATTACATCCGTGTTCCCGTTCATCATTCGCTGCTCCGTTCATCGTTCGCAGCCCGTTCACTACTAAGGACCTTCACGTTCAGCGCCCGGTTCGTCACCTGGCAGCCCAGTCCGTTCGCCGTCCTAGCACACATGCATCCTTGCGGTACTTCGTCCAGCAGCTGTTTCACCACTCAAGTTCACCCCTTCATCATTCGTGGTTCCGTTCGTCGTTCGCTGACCTTACCACCCTTGACTCCATCACCACCCACACACCAGTTCGTCGTGTTACCGCTCATCGTCACTGATCCGGTCGTTATTCTCAACCCCTGCCGCCCGCACCATCCAATTTTCACAAGTCATGCTTCATTCATCAATTTTCAGTCTGCATGTCGCTGCTAACTCGTTCGCTGCGTTCATCGCCCTCCACTGTCTTGACGCCCCCAAGCTTCTTCATCAGCCCCGCCCTCTGGTTTGCTTCATGCTGACAATGACCCCAAGGTTCTCCCATCTAGTTCTGATCTCATTGCGAGGCCTTTCCTCTTGACCTTCATTGCAACTATGTTCACCCCTGTGAATCGTCTTCTTGAATCTGCGTTCATCTCTCCCGACCACCGTTCGCCTACCTGCTTCCCGCTTGCACTTTCATCACTCAGCCCACTACTCATTCTTCGTTCGCGTTCGCCGAGTGTTGATGGTCACCCCGCCAGCATCTTCTGACCACAGAAAGACGTTTTCTCCAGTTCGTTTTCTCCAGTTATAACTCAGTTCACATCACCAGGAATATTGACGGTGGACTAAAAACCGCTACATTGCTTGGGTTTCCATCTTGCTTGACGCAGGTCACCAGGCTCGTTGCCACGAACTCCCTAAGCCACTACCACTCATACCTAAACTGTCCACCACGCACGCCATTTACCGACGTCAATCGGGAAGAAAACACCGCAGGCAACGTCGTAACGTGCAAACTTATACCTCTTCATTGTCACCGTCCCTTCCCGAAGACTCCTTTGGCCCGCCGATCACCTTCTCTCACATCGCCATTTGTCGCACATTCATCCCTTGACTGCCGTCACTGCGGCGACTTCGACTCTACAATGATTTTCATCACTCGCCTATGCCTCAACCCCCCCCCCCCCCATTCTCATGACACTAACCGACCGCCGGTGCAGCTCGTTGTCATTCTACACCAAATCCGGCCAACCTGGATCACAACATCGCATCCGCCCGGAACAACCGGTGTCCGTCCTAACGGTTACCACTTGTCAACCTCTATTATCTACCACCATTGCGTCCGTCCGAAGACGAACCATGGAGTGCGCCGCTCGACATCTTCCAATCATATGTTCATTCGTAATCGACAATTCTACAACTCCATCCACCTTTCACCCATCCTGGACTCGGCCTCTTAATGCCCCAACTGCGGACTGTCGTTCCTCATCCGGCTCATCTTAGTCCTTTCATCACACTCATTTAAACCCTTCTTCAATGCTCTTCTGTCCTCAACTTACATTGCACGGCACCACACGCCATCGCCACCCGCCATCTAGCTCGATTGGCGTTGACCAACCAACCTTCCTTCCCTACGCCACGCTTGGACTCACCTCTGGTTTTCCCCCCAAAACACTCGACGTTACAGGTTTTTCCTGCGCCCGCATCCTCCTCATCATGTCTGCCACCGCCATGGCCCAGACACGCGGGGGAAAATCGCAGAGTACATCACTTCTGTAACATGACTCGTGTAGCTGTTCCCCAATTATTTCAAAAATCAAAACATACGATCCGCATCCTTCTTGCCAAAACCATCAAACGTGCATCTACTACACGGACCCTTGTACAGTTTGCAAGCAAATTCTTCCACACGACTGGACGATTATTACGAAAAAAATGCTGCCGCCGCTAAACGTTCACTCCAACGCAAGAAGCAAAAAGAACGGGCAAAATTTTATGTGTGTCTGATAATGCTGTTAGGTTTTAAAGATTTATGTATGGTTACGGACTTAAGAGTTATTTTTTCGAAAACCGAACTGAAAGTTATTCGCTCCACCTCGCTAGATTGCTACGATTCGATACTGATGTCGCCATCTGTTGACGATATTATGCTTTAATTCATCATTTCCATGTTCTGGCATGTCTGTACACATCTGCGTCTTTTTTTTCAGTTTCTATGGCAACTTATGACGTGTTGTTTTAATATCATCCATTTTGCCGGATGTGACGTCGTTGTGACGTCATTCGGCGCGAGTATCTGATTGGTTGGTACGTAACGTGTTGTGTGTTGTTAAACCGGATATGGACTCTGTTTTCAATGCTGCTATTACACACTACGATGATGTTTAAATGCTAACTCTGAACATGCTTGCTGCACTGTAGTGAAGCCAACTGCCAAGAGGTTGGCTTCACTACAGTGTAGCAAGCATGTTCAGAGTTAGCATTTAAATATCATCGTAACTATTTTATTTATTATCTGATTTTGAATCTGTTTTATTTGCTGGTCATATTGTGTCCTTGAGTCCAACTTTCCAATTTCTATCATTATTATTCTCTCATTAGCGATTCACAGGATATTGGCTCGTAACACTTTAGTTGGATCACCCCTGTATATTCGACTTTTCCCCCTTTGTATCGTGAATGCATTACATCAATGCACCTTCAAAGTAAAATGTGGCTTACACTAGTGCCTTAATCCTAGTTATTATGCTTTAACCATGAATACTTAGGCATTTCTTAAGTTGTTATCCATTAATTTTGTATCAGTTTGTTTTTAAGTAATACCAAATTCTCATAATCATCAAAAAGTAGTGTTCTGGCATAGTTTTCTTTTCCAAATTTGCAATATTCCTGTTTATAATTAATTCTTGTATGTATAACTCTTACCACAAAACAAAAAAAAAAACACCCCGGGACCAATTTCGCTTGATTGAAAAAAAAAACATTAGTCTCGAATTATTAACGTTGTAACTGTCTTTAATGCTGGCAGTTTCTCCCTGGGTTTTTAATCGCTCTAAAAAGGAAACCCCTGACAACCAAGCTAAGCACTTTTCTCTTTCGAATTCAAGTGTCTGTGTTTGGTTCTCTGGCACCGTGGCATTGCTTGCTGCCGTTCGCGTATGTGATACTTCCCGTTGGTTTTGTGTTAACGTGGTGCACGCAGTCCTTCTTTTCGACCGACGAACAGTTCGACGCTCATCTTGCGCTTTTGCGTTCCAACGATCTGCGCTCATAAACACCATCCCGTAACATTTCTTCTTTTTGCCTGTCTTCCACTATCGATGTAGTGTTGGCTTTGGAATGACAAACAAAAAACTTCCCTACCAAAGGTTGAGGATACGCCAGCGTTGTTTGTTGCGTTTTCTCGTCTCACGGCATCTTGAAGTCGGAGGCGGCCGCTGGGCGTTAGGCCTTTTCCTGTTCAGCCTATTCTTGTCAACATTGCTGCGAATAACCCCCTCTTTCCTATGTTGGTTGGTTTTGGAGGTTTTAGTGCTTGTGGACGCTTGTCACGTTTTATGTCTCCTGACTGGTGAGAGTTCTTTTTTGTTATCTCTTCTGCCACTACCGTTTTTTTCTTTCTTGCGAAATTGGCTCACGAGCACCTGTCTCAGCCTTCGGCGGTGGTGGCCGCTGAGACTCGGCGTCGATGCTCTCGCTGTAGCCGTCGGAGCTTACGGCGGCATCAGCTGTGCGGTCGGCGGATTCTGCTTCGTCATCTTGCGACTTCTGAGACATGGGACGGTTGCAATCGACGGCTTGTTCATTGGGGCCAGCGGACCGCTCTCGTTCGTCGACAGAATTAACCCAGTTGTGCAATCGATTCTGCACTCCTGCGTACCAGTCCAAGAAAATGTCGCCCAATTTTTCCAAAACGTCTGTCCGACCGATAATTCTTGTAGCTCTTGGTTTGGCCTACGTTGTTGTTCGGCTTCGTAACGTCTTATTTTTCCGCTCATTTCGGTCACTGACATGCTGCCGTCTAGCGCGATGTCTACGACGTTGGTGGTCGCTATTTTTCTCCTCGCCACCTTCTTTGGCCGTTGCAAGAACCTCGCCATTCAATCTTCCAAAAAGAGGTATACTTTCCCGTTTTCCGGCCGAAAACCTGGAAAAGAATAGGATTGAATCATCGTGCATCAGTTTTACATCTTTAGTCCATACACAAATTCCAAATCGTTAATAAAATTTTGAAAGTTTCCCGAAATGCCACACGCGTGCAGTTCATGATGTATTAGGGTTAGATGGCAAAAGTTTGAGTGCGTTATCGAATTGTCGTTTCTTCTTTGAAATCGGTAATTTTAAGCCCTTCGTCTTCCCGATTCTTTCTTCGGATTTTTGGGAGCTCTTTATTGTGCTTCTTTTCCTGTGGCGGCTGCTCGAACTCTCCCTGCTTTGTTGTGGTGCCTCTCTCAGGCTTGAATGTGGCGTGCGTGCATTGCGCATGCCCGGAGGGAGGGGTGGGGGTCGGAGGTGAGAATGCGGCATCCTCACAGTGTTTTCCAGGTCATCCAAAAATGTGGATGAATGTAAGCAGTCCATTGTGGCCCTATTTGGCAATTTTAAATTACTATTACCAATGACCACTGGTTTTGCCCATGGTGTTTTCCAAGATCATAAGTATTGCAAGTATGTGGATGAATCTTAGTCGTTCACTGTGGCACCTTAAAAGGAAATCAACACGAAGCACTTCTGTGTAAGGAAGCCGTTCATGAGCAATTGATGCACAAACATATAAAAATGCATTAATGACATAGTCATTC
>JAHWFP010205554.1:45036-59508 GCA_023313725.1 Lithobius niger | reverse complement strand
TCCCTGAGATATTTTCCTTCAGGAATGAGATGATCATGCAATGGGGAATTATGAGTGAGATTGACAAGAGATTCCAAATTTAGTCTTGCACGAGTATTTTTTTTTTACCCGTATATGAAATTTGAACATTTTCGAGATCAGGGGTGTGCCCTGTCTTCAAGTCGATTTGGAGAAGTGCCAGTGGCCAAACAGTGCTGGACCAGTGAATTAGTTTCAACGTGAAGTTTAAAGTGAGATTTGTGTGATGAAATTCTCTCTTTAAGTTTTTGGAGGCTGTTTTCAACGTAGGTTGCAGTATACATGCGTTATCCCATACACAGTATGACGCATGTTCATGGCGTCGTGTGTTTTATTATGTGTTGGTACGGTGAGCTTTTTTAGGTTTGGGTGATTATTCGAGACCAGTCTGATATTATGCACTGCTAGTATTTTTCGCAGGCTTTATGAAATGCTCTGAAATATAGTATGTTAGCGTAAGAAAAAGTTTGGGAGGGGAGGGCGATCTTTTCTTTCTCAAGGCCTTCTTAAACATGGCGTTCTAAACATGGCCATTCTCCACGTATTTCCTTACAGTATACACAAATTCAGCTTCCAGCAACCTAGTGTTGCTGGTGTGGTGTCGCTTAATTTCCTTAATAAGAACATTACTATTGTAATGTGAGTCGACATACGAGTAAAAAAGCAAGGTGAGGTCTGTGTGGAGGCTGTTGTTTTATTGCTGTTTTATGATTGTTTTAATATGTTTTAATTAGTGTGTGGTTTTGTACTCATTTGTGGATTGAGTGACTTGGTTTTTTACCATGAATTTGTAAGATATTTAGGAAACCGTAGCGCCATTTAGTGGCATCAGTATCGTTAATCTTTACAGGTTGCTCCCAGCTGCACGAGGGCGTACCAATATTTTTACCCAATAATTAAGGAGTCACGTGGCTTGTTTGTGGCGTTTTAAAGTTTTGCTTTGTGCATTCCTTTGTTTCCTGCGAGAGAGAACTCGATAGGCCTAGATGTTGCAATGCTAATTTGGTGGCAACTGGCCTTTAGATGGCTGCGCCTACACTCGTTCCTGGTATAAGTTTCTTTCTGAATTTAAGCTTCTTGTCAAAGAATGCTGCAAAACTGTCTGCCTTGCTGAAAAAAAATCTTTACAGCCGTGTGCTTCACGTGGTTCCCCCCCCCCCCCCCCGTTTTCTGGGACGCATGTCCTTACCAATTCCCGCGCTTGTAAACTACTTTCAGAAGCTTGGGACTTCATATTCAACCTGTTCCCACACAGCATTATGCTGATGCATGAGGGATGTTTTTAAAGTCAGCGGCTTGCTTGCTGATTGCTGAGTTTGCTTGGTCTCGGCTTCCTTCGCTTTTCCCATTTTCAAGCAGAGGTTAAAAACGACGTTATTTAAAGTTTACTAAGCACAAACATGGCCGATTGTAACCAAATCAGTTATTATATCTTTTTTCTCTGTTTTATCGCATTATTAGTAGCGTTTAAGATGGTGAGAGTAAAGACTGAGCAATTGAGCTGCTGGCAGATATCAATATCGTACTTATCACGCACGTTTCATGTAGATTTATCGGTTTATGATGATTGTTGCTCAGCGGCAATGCATGCGCACACCGTGGTTGCGTAAGCTCAGCGAACTCTGCACCCTTTTTCCTCGCTTACTTGGCTCGCCAGCGGCTGCGAAGCCGCTGATTTTAAAAGCGACGGAGAAGTTTCTCAATGGCGAGCGGCTTGAATTAAAAAACGGGAAAGCTTGCCTCGCTTCCAAGCGGTTCGCTCGCCGCTGACTTTTAAAACATCCCTACATATTCTTAATAATATAATAATAAGGCATCCACCCACCCAAATTCCCCAGCGGTAGATGTTAAGTGGAACAAGTACCACCATTGTTGCAGTTGTTTTTTGCCGCATGAGGAGGAAACCGGAGTACCCGGAGAAAAACCCGTACATGTACACTTCCCATCGCCAGGATCGAACCCGGGTCCGTACGAAGCCAGAGATGTACACTGGGACCAGGACGCCTATCGAATCTGACGCACCAGTACTCGCAGCTACCTGTGCACCGATCTGCCCTTCTCATGGTTACAGAGGCTACTGAAACTACACAATTCTCATAGTTCGCACTGCCTGGCAGCCCTACGGGACCTCGCTGGCTGCACTGCTTTGCCTCACAAACTTAAACTTGCTCACAAATTGGATACTTTATTCGAAATGAAGCGGGCGACCAAAATATCAAGCCCTCTTCCCAAATGCTTAGGTGCACAGCATCCCCCCCCCCTCCCCCAACTTTTGTCCTATCGATTCGGTCCCATATCCGTCGAAGTTCCAAACGTTGCCACGTAATGATTGGGCGCACAACATTTTTGGTAAGATGATTGGCCGTGCGGCGTTGCTGCTCATAAAAAAAGGACTTAAAATGTTGTCCCCCATGCCTCAGCTTAAAACCCTGGTTCCGATTTTTTGCGCTAAATTAGAAGCAGGAATCTCTTTTGTCCCAAACCGCTCTCAGGTTGGGGGCGCTGCCATATCGGCATTGTCTGAAACTCATAAGTTACTGAGACCAAATTCATCCATGCTTTAGATTAAAAGTATTCGCACTCTTAAATCTGATCCTGGCATTAGCATTTGTAATCATTAGAAAGTGTCGCGATTCTTAGTGGTTTACCACCATTGATTCACTCTTTTCCTGGTGCCTACGGTAAGTGGGGTCGTGGGTACGAAACATATCGGCATCCATGAAGCAATAGCTGCATGTATTTCTAGTATTGGTCTGACGTAATTTGATATTACGATGTAAACTTATTATTTAATTGTCTGGTTATTGTTATTTGTTGTGGAAATGTTTTATCTAGTTTAATACCTTAATAATTTAATACTTTAATCAGATCTACTATTTACCCGAAGTTTTATTAAATCCAGTACGGTAGTTGTCCCCTATGCAAATTTCGTTCTGGGTTTATAAACGACTTGCTCCAAAATCCGGGAGCCATTCCGAGACAGACTTTCTCCGTCCCAGTTCCGTTTTCCTCGTCGGGGAGGTCTAAGCACTGATGGGGCCGGGCGAGGCTTCACTGCAACAATCAGCGTAACTAGACGGACATCTCCAGGAATGACGTTTCTCGTCCTACGTCACTTCAATTCGAGGGGCAATGAGGGCAAGATGGCGGGTGGAATGAGTGCGTCTCGTATGCAGTGCTGAGGGCTAATCCCGTGCAATCCTCCTTCTCTATCACTGCCAATTGAAGATGTTTCCTCCAGCCTTAACCAAAAATGGTTCACCTGAAGATGCGGCTACATTTTAAGGGAATGAAGAATAGCTACTACTAGAATTTATCGATATTAGTGCGTCGTAATGAAGACGCGTGTGTAGTGGTGCTCCTTTTCGCATTTTACTACCGTACTTTTCCCAATGTTATCGAGGACGCCGCTAGGAAGCCAATAAGGAAGGAGTGGGCCGGTAATATTCGGGTACGCAGGAATAAGAAGGCTTGATAACGCTAACATGTATCCGTTTTTTATTGTTCACAGAAGGCTAGTTCCTGCCAGGGGCGAAGATTTAGTGCGTGAAAGTCTCCGTGTTTTCCCTTTTAATATCATGTGCTGCCGGTTAAAGTGGAAATAGTATTTGCCTGGTGTTTAATCTATCTAGGTGCCCGTTAACGTTTTTCCATGCCAGCATAGCAATTCTTGTCCGAGAAGTTTGTCCCGATAGCTACCTTGTACCGATGTTGTGTTTTACTTCTAATAAATGTTTATGTACTTACTGGAGAAAAACCTCTTAATCGTAGCGTCGAAGTACGAGTATTATTTAGGTTTAGAAGGTGTTATTAACCTGTTCCTCCTTCTTCGAACCCGGGCCTATTCCTCCAAAATTACCCTCGCCCACTCCCCCCCCGGGGGGGGGGGGGGGGGGGGGGGACCGGCCCTGACCGACTCGCCCCCCCCCCCCCTCCCGAAGAAGGGTAGAACAAAAGGTTATTGGTATTGGTTAAAGGTTATTGGTATTTCTACCAATTTACCAATACCAAATTCCTTAGTTGCCACACGTACCTTTGGTTTATAATCTGATTCGACTACACGGAAGTGCTTTGGATTTCTTCGATTACCCTTTAACTTCTCCGTGGAAGAACTAAGTCCTCCAACTATTTATCAAAAACACACTTTACATGCTTTACAACCAAATTTATTCAATCCAATATGATCAAAAATGCACAAATCCAATTTAATCCAAAATGAACAAAACATTCTGATCCAATTTAATCCAAAAACGAACAAATCTAATTTAATCCCAAAAATGAACAAACCCAATTTATACCAAAAGAAACCCATTTAACAATTTAGCTGATCCACATACACCAAACAAAACAAAACAAAACACAATGCTACCTCACATGTTTGCCTACGATAATTCACATGTCTTAACCAACAACAATCAAAAATGGTCACCCTTCAGACTTATTCCATTTCAAGCTTTACCAGTACTTCCTTCACAAATGATTTCACACTTACCCAAATTACTTTTATGAGTGCGCTGGTTTACTTTTATAACGCTTCTACCCAATTACGTTTAAGAATGCGCTGGCTTACTTTTATAACGCTTCTACCCAAATTACTTTTATGAATACGCTGGTTTACTTTTATAACGCTTCTACCCAAATTACCAAAATTATACCGAAAATACCCAAAGATTTCGAAATACCTTAATTGGAATGGCTCTCTGTAATCAATATCCAAACACACATGCAACGCATATCATAGTTCCACCAACCTGTTAAGCAGTTAACATTCATTGCTCCATTCCAGTCCAACAGTTCCAGCGCCACCACTTTTCCTTTCATCACTGGAGAGACTAACAGAAGCGACCTGCCGGGTCGACGTCGTGGGAGAGAGAGAGAGATCAAACTCTAAAATTTTGGGGGCTCAAATCGCCTTGGAGGCGTGATTTACTCTTTGATTCTAAATAATACTATTGGCTCTAACAGCCTTACTTCATTGCGTCATTCACCTAATTTGGTAAAACGTGGGGGACTTCGGAAGCGGTCGGGGTCATAAATCTTAGTCTACGCAGTTGGTCATGCGTCTCAATTCCCATATCATCCCTGGCAAACCACATTGCCACTGGGTTACTCCGCCCACTTACACATACGTCACAAGGGGAATTCCCGTTCCAACCAGCCTCACTGGGGTGAACTCCAAGATACAGAGCCAAACTCTTAGCCAAAATTAAATTAAAGTATCAATATTAGTTTCCTTTGTTCTTTTTTTTTACAATTAAAATTTAAATGAATGGTTCCTTACTTTGGGTTCGTTACACAATAAATTTTACAGCACAGCCTTTACAAAATATTCACGTGAGGATTGTTTGTGGTAGATAGATACACATAGATGTTTAAACAATACCTGATTTGGATTACACAAATTACGACAATAACACTGAATTTTGGGCAGCGGCGCATAGGCCCTGCACATGTACAGTACACCATTTTATCCTTTTGCTACTAAATTTTGAAAAACAAGAAACAATTCTTTGGGTTTGTCTCCTTTCAAATCACACAATACGTTTTTAACAAATAGTTGTCGAGAGATGTGAGGGTACCCTGGGATAGTCGCAGCTTATCAATTTTCTATGGTTTTCTATTTTAAATTTCGCAAATACGATAATAATCCTTGTTCTATTAATTCAAATGAACAACAACTAAACTTCTACGTTTCCTGTAAATCAATGAACACTTTTAGCCTTCTACATAATATCGTGACCATAACCAAAGCAAACACGCATCACCCAGCAAATTTACCTTTCCATTTTTACAACTGGTTCCGTATAGACAAAACATTAGCATTACAATACAATTTCAATTTAGACTTCAATTTAGTTACTTCCAATTAGTTATTAGGGACTCTCACAAGCATTCTCCTTTCATTTTTTAGTTATGAATGTTCAACTTCATATATTCCGTTCACCATGCAAATATGACCGTAATTAATTATTAAAACACACAACGCGTTCATTTTGCGAACTTCGACAAGTAGATAATTTTGTCAATTGTTATTGTGTTGGACTGCCATTTGTTGGTTAATCTGGATACGGTACGGAATTTGTTGTTTCTCTTAGCGGATTCTGAAATTAATCTATTGGAATTTTACTCATCAGTGTTTGGAAGTATAGGAACGTCGTTTGATTTAAATACTTGAATTTTCTGTTTAGGTCGTGGGATAATGAATAGCGGGTGCAGTGATTAACGTGGATCGATCTCACGCCGACTCATTTATGCCTTGGATTGGGGGGGGGGGGACCTTATTAAGCTTCGGAAGTCGGTTCAGAAATCGTCCCGTCAAACACTATCGCAAGTCTTTTCTCCATGCATCTGAGTTTCACCAATACAAGCCTTACCTTCATTTTTTTATGAGAAACACTATAGCACAATGGTCTTATGATTCAATATTAATGACAGTCAAACACAAATCTCACTATTGTACACTTTTTATCTTTCTATTTTCTATTTTAGTTACTTTGTTGTTTATTAAATGAGCCAAATTACTCGTTAGTCCAGAAATTACTTGGTGGTCGGCGTTATACGCTTTTGTCCATCCAAAACTATTTTACCACACAAAATATACTTTTACATTCACATTTTCATGAAACCTCTAAACGAACTTGCTTTTTCTCAGTTCACCAAACCACAGTTCAAAATGTTCAAAAAAAGTTCAAAATGTTCGAAAAATATAGTTAAAATGTCAATGAGTCGATGTGCGTTCACAAATGTTCATATTGTCTTCGAATGTTCAAGGGATGTTCACAGTGTTCAGATCGTTCAGAAGGTGTTGAATAATGTTCAAACCGTTCACACTGACGAAATATTTACAAATTCTTCAAGTGTCCAAATATATCAAAAATTGTCCTAAAATCTTATAATTGTCCGAAAAATATCCTGACTGTATCGAAATTAAACATTTAAAGTTTTAATGTCTGGGGAGTTTGTTCCTTTAAATTCACTGAATATCTATTTTCTCATTTTGGTTGTCTTCTACTTGTTGCTGGGGGGTCCGTTGCATGGTCGGTCGACAGGAAGAGGATTGGCACCTCTGATGTAGTAGCGCACATTCCTGCCGACGATGAAACAACGCTTCAACAGAGCACGGATTTAGTATAGCCAACTGTTACGCTTTATGACCGAATTTCAGCGCAAACGACCATTGGGCTTGCGGGGAAGGCACAACGACGCTTGGAGAAGGGGAGAAGATCGGATGTAAGGGGGGGGGGGGTCTCTGCTGCTCCTCCTCTCTTGTCTGTACAATGCTGTTGCTAAGGCCACTTTGCCTGATCAAACGGTATTCTTTTAAGTTCTGTTTTTTGGTTTCTTTTCTAAATTAACTTTTCCTGAATTTTTTGATTAACGACGATTGACAGTTTGTTCTCACACATTCTACGTTTCAATGAAATGGTTTATCGGTCAAAAAAGTCATCTTGAAACATTCTATAGATTGCTGGTTCGACACCCAGATAGGGCATCACTATTGCTATTGTCTCTGCACTGAACTGCTTTTACTACCTACGAGTCTTTGTCGGGCGGGGTCACAGAACGCCTGACAATTGTCTCGCCGAGCAGATCATCGGAGCCGTGGGTTAAAAATCCATAACCGTGAGATATCACCAATAACTATTACTAAGCGCATTGTTGCCCAAACCAGCGACACTAGGTTGCTGGAAGCTTGAATCTGTGTATACTGTAAGGAAATACGTGGAGAATGGGTACCCTTACGGGTACATTGACGCCATGTTTGAGAAGGCCTTGAGAAAGAAAATATCGCTTCCCCCCTTCGTCCACCACAAAAAAAAAAAACCTTTTCTTACGCTTCCATACTTCCAGAGCCTTACTTCCATACTTCCATACTTCCATACTTTCAGAAAGCCTGCGAAAAATACTAGCAGTGCATAATATCCGACAGGTCTCGACTAGTCAACCAAACCTGAAAAAGCTCACCATGCCAACACATAATAAAGCATACGACGCCATGAACATGCGTAATATTGTGTATAGAATCCCCTGTAGCAATAACGCATGTACTGAAACCTACGTTGACAACAGCCTCCAAAAGCTTAAAGAGAGAATTTCAGTGCACAAATCTAAATTTAATCTTCACGTTGAAACTAATTCACTGGTCCAGCACTGTTTGGCCACTGGCACTTCTCCAAATAGTCTTGAGACAGGTCACACCCCTGATCTCGAAAATGTTCAAATTTTATTCACGGAAAAGAATACTCTTGCAAAACTAAATATGGAATCTGTTGCCATTCTCATCCATAATCCGCCAGTACATAATCATATCATTCCTGATGGAAAATATCTCAAAGAATATTTCCATATCTTCTTACATGGTGTGGATTTCCAGTTGAGGTCTAAACACGACCGGGCGTAATGTAAGCCCCGGCCTAGCTAGACCTCGACCTCAGGACTAAGCTTCGGACTAACGTTTCAATGCTAGTCTAAGTTGGAACTTACTAGTACAGTACTAGCTAGACCCAGACCTTTGGCCTAAAGTAGTACTGGGTAATCTTGGCGATTTCCATGTTGAGGTTCTAGCTAGTACAGTGCTCTGATTGGTTAATACCCTTCCTGTGACGTCATATCACCTGTAAACAGTATCAACGCGTTTGGCTTCTCCAAGATACGTCGAGATTCGTGTATCAAATTGTTTACAAGCAAATTTTGGTGACTTTTCTTATTCGGTTTTCAGGATAGCAGGTTTCGTAAAAACTTAATTGTGACTGAATCATTTTTTAAAAAACATTTTTTTCTCCAAATTTATCCGATTTCAGTTTTAAATTACATGAACAGGCCCGTAGCTAGCCATTGACGATTGGGGGCTGTGTTAAAGGATACATTTTGGACGTCTAGGCTATATAATGAATACCAGTGAACTGCTGTGTGCAAGCATGGCAGTCGGGGAGAAATTTTTTTCAAATGGACTGTCAAGAGCTGAAAAATAGTGAAATCTCTTGCTCAGTTTTATCCCAAACGACCTAAAGGGTATTACTGCAAAAATACTTGCACATATTAAAGTAAAAGCATGCTCCAGTTTTTCAAAAATGAAGAAAGATGGAAAAAAATGGCGAAACCTTTCACTCAGTTTTGCCCAACACAATTTAAGGTATTATTGGAGAAAAGCTTTTAAATAGAATAAAAAAATCGACATGCGCCATTTTCATTTTTTTCTCTCTTGATTCAGGGATGTTAGGTACTTTTTGCCCTCATTTAGTGTCTTTTGGGTCGCTTTTGTTCTTTAATTTGAGATCTTATGGACTCTTATTGTCAAATTGTACCTTCGATTTTTTAGGAATTCTTGACAAGTTTGTTGTACGCTATAAAAAATGGAATTGTTTCTACATTAATACAAAAGGATCTCCAAATCGTAGTAGCGATAGGTTAACAGAAAAAGGACTACAGCAAATCAAACAGACAACTCAATTTTACAACTCAGTTTTTAATTTGCCAGCTTTACCCGATTTTCATGAAGTAGGGATTTAGTTCACGTTCTGTTTTAACTAAAACAGTGACAGAATGGGCTAGCAGACAAACTAGTAAATGAAATTTGTGAGATTTCACGACTTCGGACGGCGAAAACTTGGCAGAAATCGTTACTAAGTTTTGTTTTATGCAGTTTTGTTAACGTTTCTGCCCTAAAGTTTTTAAATCCTGGCAGTGATGTTGTGTTTTGGAATATTAATATATCAGTAACATTGCCCCCCCCCCCCCCCTTCTCCCCCCGAAATACCAGTTAGGAGTTACTCCTTACTGAACCGCCTTCTGGGCGCTATTTAACAAAGAAAGGCTACATGAATTAAAATAGCCTACTCAATTATTTTTAAATTTGCCAACAGTGCATGATTTTTGCGAAGTTAATTCTTATCAAGACTTTAAAACTTAACCGAGATACAGTTTAAAACATATTCTATTTTTAGTTTCTACATTATCTATGATATTTTAAGCCGTGGTGGCACAGGGCTTACAGGCAAACAAAACCGCTCTTTTCCCGCTAGGCACAGCCTAGCTCTGAGTTCGCATACTAGTCTGGTAGCAGGGCCAAAAACCTGGAAGTAAAGTCCGCCCAATGTTTTATGGTGTTTTGTGTTTCTTCAAAGCATACTTAATGAAATTCTGCAGGGTACTGCTCTGTCACCCTTGAGCAAATTTAAATATTCAAGATGGCGGCCAAGATGGCTGAAAAATCATATATCGGCCATATCTTCGCATATTGAACAGACAGGATAATCATTTTGGTGTCTAATACTATGTTTTCATAGTCAGGGAATACTAATAGCGGATTGATTTGTTGATAAAATACACGCTTTTTGTTTTAGGGGCTGGTATCACAGTCACCGTTTGCATTCTTAGGATTCTAATACTGCACAATAAAATTAGATTCGGAGGGTGGGGGTATTGCGTCTGTTACCATTAAGCATATGATTACCCATTAACTGAACCTAAAAAGTACTTTTTGGGGTTGTTTGGGATGGAGACCGGAGCAATTTTATTGGCCCAAATATCGCAAAAGAGAGAAGGGCAGTATTTAATTCAACTACCCATTCAAATTCAACTACGTGTAGCAAAACGTAGTAAGGAAGAGGAGGTAGGTACAAGTAGGTGTATAGGAGGGGAACGGAGACGGAAGGGACAGGATGGGAGCCCCGGGGGGGGGGGAGGAGATGGGAAGAAGAGGATTGGAGGAAAGGGAGCGTATTACAGGGGGGAAAAACTGCCCGTCGCACTACTGAGCGAAAACTGGGAACCAACCACGGCCAAAACAAAACCCCGTGCGAAGCCGGGTACGACTGCCAGTTATCAATAAATTTCAACTTAATAACTTAGCACATAGATCACAGGCTGCCTACCCAAAAAATAGACCTGCCCAACTAATAAGCTAACCACGCAACTGTACTTTGAACCAAAAATTAGGTCTTTCCTCTTAGCGCGCAAAGGGAAAAAGTTGGGTTCACTTTTCCGCCTCCTATTTTGCCACTTTTGAGTGGAGATGTGTGAGGGCTGTTATTTTATCGTTGTTTTATGACTGTTTTAATAGGTTTAAATTAGTGCGTGGTTTTGTCGCCATTTGTGGATTGAATGACTCGTTTCTTTACGATGAATTTGTAAGATATTTTGGAAATCTGATGACGGAAAGTGAACTCTTCCGAAACGTCGTTGTTTTTTTTTATTTCTACACTATAGTCGGCTTACTTTCCTATAATCACACCCTGTGGTTTACGATTCAAAACAATACACAAAATAGGGTTCGGATTTATGGATCGAACCGTGACGTACGAATCTGATTCGAGTGATGTGGTTCACATGTTCACCATTCTTCAAGCCTTATGTAAAAAAAATAATAATAATAATAATAATAATCTTTCTTTGTTAGCACTCTTCAGAACCGTTGAAGGGGCAAATATTTCAAATGAAACTGGAATAGGATAGAAAGCCCAAAATAACTTCTGAATGTACGATTAGGGTAAACGTTAAACATTACGCAGCGGACTGAGTTCTACATTCAGGTGAAAGTGTGCAACGGAGTCCCCCTCGCCCTGTCCTCATTTTCCTAACAGCACCAAGCCTCCCCTTCCCCCCCCCCACCACTTGCTGACTTATCAGCCCACACCTACTGTACAACTTAACGGAATGGAACATTATGAAGAAAAGGGGAATGCCCGAAAACCGTGGCATTCATACAACAATGCACAAGAGCGCATTGTTGTGCGAATGCCCAAGGTCTTTGGTCATTATCCTATTTGAGTTCACGCGTGAGCATTTCCTACTGCTGTGTCCTGTTTTCCGGCAACATCAGTCGGTCATGACACCCTATGTTAGTGAGAATCGTACAGTTGATAGCCTCCTGGCCCTTTCTGGCAGTAGAGCGTCCCCTAGCGCATATCGATTTCAAAAGTGGAAGCTTTTCTCCAACACACCTCAAGTTGTTTTGGACAAAACTGAGTTAAAGGTTTCGCCATTTTTTCGTTCCATTTCGTTGTTGCTTTAAAATGTGGAAGCTTTTTGCAGCTATACCACTAGGCCTATAGTCGTTTGGAATGAAACTGAGCAAAACATTTGACTATTTTTCACCTTCCCACAGTCCATTTAAAAAAAAAAATGTTTTTCCTCCTATTGCCCCTGCTCGGATGTAGCAGTTCATCGTCATTCATGATCAAAAGTCCAAAACGTAGACTTAAGCCAACACCCAATCGCTGGCTACGGGCCTGTTTGCATAATTCGAAACTGAACTCGGTTTAATTTCATTTGGAAAGAAAATATCTAAAAAAAAAATCATGATGTCGTAACAGTTAAGTTTTTACTGTTACGAAACCTTCCATCCTGAAGAACAAATAAGAAAAATCGCCAAAATTTGCTTGACAATTTGTTGCCCCGTTACGCTATTTTTAGTGCTCGTTGGAGCACAAAATGCTTCAGCTTCCAGGGTTCTGCTCCGGACCCCACTGGGGAAGCTACAATTCTCCCCCAGACCCCTTAACTGCGTTTTCCGGAGCCGTAACGACAGCGCCTCTCCCTCCCCTGGAGGAGATCCCCACCCCCTCTAGAGGTGCGGGGCCTGCGCCTTTTGGCTGCCAGTCCGCCTCTGGACGGAATGTTATAAGACAGGCCGGGTGAACCTTTAATATTACATAAAAACTGTTTATCTTCTTATTTTATCAGCAATTAATGGATGAATTTCCTAACATTCTTTAATATATAGTCGCTACATTGGCTATTCTATCGTGCATGTCCAAACTTCTGAGAAGCATACACTTTTACAAAGATTAAATTCGGTTCATCCCTCCATTGTTTTCACAATGGGAGAATTAACCAACCATGCAAACATTTCCTGGCTGGAACTGCCGTAATTAATTTTACTGGCACTGTTAACGTCTTAGCATTCGTTTATGTTAGTCATACACTGTGAAGACAATGTGTACTGACAGCACACATCAATGTGTACCTTCGTAGCCTCCACACGAACTGTGTACTGAGAGTACACAATTTGTGTACTGGTAGTACACAAGCTGTGATGACAATGTGTACTGTCGCTGCACAGACTGTGTACTGCCAGTACACAACTCGTGTGGAGGCTGAGAAGGTACACATTCATGTGTACTGTCAGTACACATCATCTTCAGAGTGTAGGCTATGGAAAGAATAAGACCATTTGATTTTTTAAGAACGTGACTACAGTTCACTTAGGATTAGCACAATAATTGTTTTCACTAGAAGTAGAATAAATTAGCAGTGACGGTTCAGAGCGTTTTGCCATTGGCTTTTAAGATGTTTTCGCCATCTTCGCAGTTTGGCATCTTAAAGGCAGATGTTTTGGTGGGCATCTTACATATCTGGCATCTTAAAATTCTGACATCTCATTAAACTCAACCATCTTATTTTCATTTGTTTATAATCTTAGTTGTTCAAATCTGAAATCTATTTATTTTGTCAAAGCTATGTATTTATTATAATTAATGTGTTATGCATCTTGTGTTAATTATGCATCTTTAATGTGTTATTGTATGGTTGGTTCTTTACGTGCCTTTGAAATTCCTGTTCGCATTTAACAAAGAGTGCAGTTTTAATTGAAATATTTCATGAGGTCCAAATAATATTTTGCGTTGTGTTGACCAAATATATTTTATCCATCTAAAACAATACAATCATTTATTTTCCAACTCAGTAAACTGCCACCTTAAAATGTTGGAAACTTCACTTCGTTTCTGATTTAATGCTTTGTGCCGTCTTAAAACTGTGGCATCTTTGCTAGTTTCACAACTTTAAAAAAATTACCACCTTAAAATATTAGCAACTTTCCCGTTTTGTAGCTTAAAATAGGTTGGCATCTTAAAATGTTACCGTCTTTACGGGTTACCCCACTTAAAAGAAAATGCCATCTTACAATTTTCCAATTTTCTCTCTTTTCCAACTTAAAAATAAACCATCTTACAACCGTGGACATCTGAAATTGCTGCCATCTTATACACTGCATGAATTTGGCAACTAAAAACTATGGCGTCTTTAAATATTTATTTCGCGTGTCTTCCATCTGATAATAAGATACATCTTACGTTGAATGGTATCTTAAATGTAACACGTCTGAAATTAGGACTCATCTTACACTGATGGTGTCTTAAATCTTCAAACTACAGATTCATTGCATCTTAAATTAAGATGGTTTTACGATTTTCAGGAGGCTCATCAACCAAACAACTGAATTTCAGATGCATCTTACGAATTTTAAGATGCTTAGTTTTTACAGTTAAAAATTAAATTGGTTATTCCAGCCTCAAAATGCTTTATCGAGATATTATCGCGAAAATTAAAAAAAAATTTATCGGGATAAAAAATGTTTGCATCGTGGCAGCGAAGTCTATATTGATTCCGAAACACCTCTTCTGCGAACAAGGAAAATGAGAAATTGCTTCATCAATCAGAGAAAATGTTGTA
>JAHWFP010205554.1:23839-38019 GCA_023313725.1 Lithobius niger | reverse complement strand
CTGCGGACTTCAATAGAATAAAGATTATCGAGATTCCCACTGCGGACAAACAAACAATCAAACAAAACTACGATCTTAGTTATAGCCTACTACAGGTTACGACTGATGTGCCACGATTTAATGATTCCTACGAAAAACTTTATCCGGTTTTAGTAAACCTCAAAGTTGATAAAAAAAATATTAAAAAAAAATTTGCATTTAACTGCTTGTGTTCGTTTCTACCCGTTCATATATTTACATAATTCTACATCCATTTACAACTGTTAAGGAAAGAGTACAACTAAGCCAGTACAACTAAGTCCTTGCCATTTATTGAATTTTGTAAAAACATTTTGCAAACATAGATTGTTATGCATCATTAGAAACTCGATTGTTCGTCTGAGTAATCTGACTATTATCAAAATGAAGTACCGCCTACTTTTATTGAATGAATTATATAATTATGCCAATTTTTATAAACGACAGCAAAATATTATGTAACTAGCTGAAGCCAGTGCTGTGCACGGGTGGTGTTTGATGGACTATTTGCAACATTGGGACTACTTGCTCCTCATGTGTTTGTTGAGGAAGGCGTGTATCCCGTCTATGTATTTTTGCGCTTCGATCACTCAATGAGCACCTTCCCTGACCCAGAAAGTTGAAACCTTTAGCCCGCACGCTTTGTCATTTTTTTTCAATATTTAACCGAGTTTCACTAATCGTTTATATTTTAACTAGCTGTACCCCCGGCGTAACATACGCTGGCTAGCTGGTTCCCGCATACTTGAGCGTAACACTGTAGTGGGCCCCGGTTTCCCCTATTGTGTGGTCTGAATATCCCCATCTCTGCTCCCTCTTTGAACCCCCGCTGATTTGTGTTATGGAAGTAAATGTTTATTTTCAATGGAGGACGTTTCTCTGTTCTGATACCAAGCCCAACAAACCCAACAACGGTTGTGCACGCAGTGATTGTTACTCAACCAAATTTGAAACTCTTCCAAGTCGGCTCTTAAGAGCTAGCTTTATTAATGCAATATGTCGATAATTAATATGTCTTTCCTTAATTGTCCACAGCGACAGAACCTTTAGCAAACGGTAAAACTGGTAGTGTTTGATGCACCGTTTGCAACATTGAGACGGTTTGCGCTGTCATGTGTTTGTTGTGGAAGGCGTGTATGCTGTGTAAATGCCGTGTATGTATTTCTCAGCACTCTGGCTAAGAAACGTTCGCTTCGCTCACTCAATCGGCGCCTGCCGTGACCCGGACTCCATGCACTTTCATATGAATATTTCCACCGGAAGTAAATAAATACGCCGTTGTACACCGGAAATAAATAAATACGCCTTTGTACAGCAAAGTGTAAATATTTAGCCTGCCGGCTTTCTCATTTTTGTTCAATATTTAACCGAGTTTCACTAATCCTTTAATTTTAATCATGAACCTTTGCCAGCGGTTTAATGTTAAGTTTCACATACATGAAGCATTGTTCATCTATTAAAAGTTACGTTTTCAGTTTGCGCACACAGGCCAACAAAACGCTGATTTTCGTTCGCTTCTCTCACTCAATCAGCGCCTCCCCTGACGAAGATTCCATGCATTTTCAGATGAATATTTCCACCGTATATAAATAAATACGCCTTTGTACAGCAAAGTCGACACCAGTAGCCCGGAGGCTTTGTCAATTTTTTTTTTTTTTCATGGGTTCGCATATGTTATTTTTTTTACTTGCTTCTGGGCAGAAAGTAAAGCACTTTCAATATTTAACAGAGTTTCACTAAAATTTTAATCATTTAGAAGCACAGAACCTTTTACCAGCGGTTTAATATCAAGATGCATATTCCTCAACTGAAGCATTGTTTCATCCATCGTTTCAGTTTATTGTCAACAATCATTCCGTGTACAATAATCGAATACTGTTATTATTTAGATGGGTGGCTGCGTTCGTTGGGTGGCCGTCTGGGTCGGGTGACCGTTTTACAACATTGCAACTCGTTTTCATTAATGTTGATTGTTACACCAACCCTGGAGAACTATATCGGATTTATCAGCCGACGGCCGATGCCCCGCACAAAGTCAATCCTCAAGAAATATACGTCAAGATGACGTCTAGACGTAGTTCGAGCGGACTGGCCATGCAAGGGATATCGCCTATCGGCAGTTCGCCACGGGTGGTATGACTAATTCATCGCACGGGCCCTAAATTTCGAAATGAAAAAAAATTTGTTGGGTAAATGGAAAATTTGCCTTCATAGATGTGTTGTTTATGCAAACATTATGTCGTCACATTTGTATTCAGGTTTGCGGCGAAGGGAGGTGTTACTTTAAAAAAAAAAGGTGTAGGAGAAAATCTTTTTTTTTTAATTCAATGGACTGATGTCTATTATCTTGTTGCACATCATGTAAAAATTACTCCGTTTACCTCACAGTCACGTCATGTGACATCGCCCCACTTTACTGTAAATGGCATCCATGTATTCCCATGACATCCATGTTTATCCACGTTTATTTACACTGGACCTGGACTTACTACAGCCCGATGATGACTGTTTACATCAGATTAACGTGGGTAACGTTCGAGCTAAGTACGAACTTGGGAGGGGGAAGGGGGGAATGAGGCTTAATGCCGTCGACAACTAGACCATCATCGCAAACCTCAGTCACAGTGCAGTGGTCCGGGTTGCCACAGTGCCATACATTACAGAGATGTTGAACAAGCCCCAAATTTCGATCTATCGTAAATCTATCCCACCTGCAAAAATTTAAAAATCTCATATAGGAGGACAGATTATGTCAGGGATAAGCGGCCTAGATGATGTAATTCCCAACGATGCAGATAAAGGCATTGCAAACGCATATTTTAGTGCGGCGATATAGGCCTACAAATGCGCTTTCATCTAGAAAAAAAAACTGATCTATCACTTCCCATCCAGAAGAAAAGCACGATTTTAAATTTGTAGCTAGAGCATGGTATGATCGCAAGGCCTCCAGATGTTGTAGACCATTTTAGACGATAGTTCACGCCCACCTTGCCATTAAAGCCGTAAGAGGCCATGGACCCCGCCAACTACATTCTCAAGCAGAGGACAAAGTTAAGTATAAGTCCAGTAGATTTTAATCATATCAAAAACCAAAACTGGTAAAAGGGGCCGCCAAGTTCCGAATGGTTCGGCCCTTCAAAGGAGTAATATCAACACACCAAAACATTCGCCAAGTTAATTGAACCGCTTAATAATTCGAAGGTTAAATGAAAACTTAGAACATTGCTACTTTCGGTAGCAATGTTCCAGTTTTCATTTAACGTCCAAAGTATTATTGGTGCGATTAAGTTGGCGAATGTTTTGGTGTGTTGATACCACTCCTTTGAAGGGTCGAACCATTTGGAACTTGGCGGCCCCTTTTTACCAGTTTTGGTTTTTGATATGATATTACTCCTTTTTTTTTTAATTGTGTATTGGCTCAACTCCACTATCGTGCAGATGTGTACTATAAAGTGCCACGTCAACAAGAAATTGGTTTTCAACAATTAGCTACTACCTTTTGCCTATAGGCTGAACCATTCTCAACCTAGTCACTTCTTTAGGTTTTTTGGTTTGGTTTTAATTTTGTTGTGATTTGTGACAGACAATCATGCTTCTCGCGGATTGCTATCGGAGTAGTGATGCTGCCAATAGCATAATCAGAAGTATTGGGCAAATTTAGACTTCGTGCTTAGTCCCTAATACGAATAACAGGCTGATTATGCTTCCGAAGTGCCAACTAAGGGGGGCATCACGGTGTAACCCGTGGAGTCGAGCCGCCGTAGCTGGTACGGCCCCACAGCATGTTACACAAATAAAACAGTCAGAGGTACATCTACGCCGTGGATCGGGCTAACGCTATCTCCATAAACAAAGTCAAAAGAATAGGCATCAAGGTTGGAGACTGGAATTTCCTCCTTAGGTTTTATTCGCCTCTGGCATTTAATATTATGAAAAGTCGGTTTGGGACAGGAACATTTCAGGAGCCAACACACAAAGCTCAAGCTCATCGACAGGCTCGGGAATTTAGCATTGGCAATGTTTATCACATGGAAAAGTTGCATGAAAAGAAGGAAATAGAACAGATACACTTACAGATGGGTCGGCCAAACCTTCCAAAGGGATCCGGATTCCGAAGTGATAATAATTTCGTCAGGGAAAAATTGAAAAGGGTGAATACATAAATACGTCATTTTCGTCAACCAGACATCTTCAAAACAACTCCCATTACAAATGGGGTAGACGAATACCTGAATACACTTTACTCAAGACATGAGCAAACTTGGGCAAAAACAGGACTTTTCCCCAAGGGACCAAGAAGGAGAAGAGAGTAAACAAAAAAAGTTAAACAATAACACACCATGACAATGGTTTCTTAGGAGCTAGTACAATTGTATACGGGAACAATGAGAAGGGAACAATAAGAATAAAACTTCTCAGGGCTTAAATTTGATGTAAGGCAACAAAGGGCCAAAGGACAACAGCCCCAGGCACAAGTGGAAAAGGACACTGCCTGGCAATTTGTTGTATTTAGTTAGTTTTGGTGTTTTGGTGTTTTGGAATTTGTTTGAGAGCGAGGGTAACTACGTTTTGGCTGAAAACTTCATGATAATGTGAATGGCGGGGGAAAAAAAGTCACAAATAAATCATTAATACGCATCAGTCTATACTTATATCATCAGTGATGCATCGTAACAAGTTCAGTTTCCTAGCTGATCGCTGCAATTCCTTCACCATTGAATTTCGCTTTACTATAGGCTCTATTACATATGTATAGGCCGAATAATTAAAGTGGCTATTTTCTTTTTCTCACCTCACTAAAAACGTTACTTTCCCCAGGAAAATTCCCAATCAACAGAAAAAAAAAACCGTCCACTTAACAAAAAACTCTTCAGCCCCCAAAAAAACAAAAAACAAAAAGCTCCATCAAAGAAAAAGGAGCCATGCAGTTGTCGAACATGACAATGATAATGAAAACTGTTACAATCTAGGAGAATAAAGGGCTGTTGCATTTAAGAAAATAAATTTACGAAACCCTTTGAAACCCTTTGAATAAAATTACGATAATGGAAGTCGTCCCAAGACCAAAAACAAGCGTTACGCCTTTGTTCGGAATACGCATTGCACAAGTCATAATTGAAAAAAACAATACTTAAATAGGCATTCAAATTGCCTTAAAAAATAAGTGCAAGCTACACTTAACAAACCTCAACAAAACCCCCCCAAAAGCAAAGAGGGGCACAAAAACGGGACGTCGGACAAACGTCTAACTGGAAAATCGTCTAATGGGATAATTGCCTAATATTTCCATAAATAAAAAAAAATCTGGAAAATCGTCTAAACGGAATATCGTATTATGGAAAATCATCTAAGCGGAATATCGTATAATGGATAATTGTATAATGGATAAACGTCTAACTGGATAAACGTCAACTGCGGTTTCTGATATGTATAGCCGCAGCGAGTGCGGCAGCGCCCCGCCCCGCGCGAGCGAGACAGGGACATTATACGAATTTCCAGTTAAACGATTTTCCATTATACGAATTTCCTGTTAGACGACTTTCCGTTATAATGTTATACGGTATACGTTCTTCCAATTATGCGATTTTCCAGTTAGACGATTCACCCGCCCCACAAAAACAACAAAAAGACACAAATGTCCTACGCACGAATTAGTCAGGAAGGAGTGTAGAAAGAGGAGGGAATAAAAGAGCAAAGAGCGCCAGATTTCATAGGCGTCTTGGTCCCAACTGTATATCTCTGGCTTCCTATACAGACCCGGGTTCGATCCTGGTGAAGCGAAGTGTATATGTACGGGTTTTTTTCCGGTTGTTTCCCGCACGTCGCACGAGGGTTTCCTCCGGGTACTCCGGTTTCCTCCCTCATGCGGCAAAATACAACTGTCCTGATGCACGAGGGTATCTTCCATTTAACATCTACCGCTTGGGCCTACAAAAAGCTCGAAGCTTACTGGCCGATACATTCTATTCTATTCTAACACCCCGGTTAAATATTTTATACGGAGACTTTGCATACTGAAAATGACAAATTAGTCCAGTTGCCAAATGCTGATTTTTGGCCTAACCTAAAAAAAAAACTGTCTGCACAAAACGTTTTTGCGCAGAGATGTTCTACAATATGTCCCGAATCCAAAACATAATGATGCCACCTTGGCATCGTTGCGGAATTCAAGATGGCGTCCAAAACGGCGACAACAAAACGGTGTTTTGCTTGTAGCGCCTAAACCGTTCATCCGATTGAAAATTAACTGGTTACCAATAATGTTTAGAATAAAATTTCCTTCAAAAGTGCCATTCTGCAATGCCATTCCCAAAAAAAAAAATGAAAATAAATTATAATAATAATAAAAAAATAAAAACTAAGGTCAGTAATTATCTGTTGTGGTCGCTTTCATGGAAACTGTTCTCTCCGTTGCCATTATAATTAGGAATGTGAATTATCTGCGGTATTATAGATTATTCATGGATATTTACAATGGTAAAAAAAAAATCCGAAATACTAACAATTTAAGAGAAACTGCCAGACTGCGATCATTGGATCTCTCACAGTTTCTTTCGAGATTCACCATATAACGTTGTCCCATCTATCTGGTGACCGACACATCTTGGTTATCTTTAGTTAGTGTTTTTTTTTATTGTATATACATTTTTAACAGGGCGAACATAAGTGGATGCTAGTCACTGTTCTCTCCCTTCCGCATATTGGCGGGGCAAAGTTATTATTATTATAAACTACCAAAAAATTAGACACTAGTACGAATTTCAAACTCCTTCCTCATTTAATATTTGTCAGATATATAAACATTCTTGCTTTTGTTTTAGACACACACAATAACAGAAAATTACCATGGCCGCCGTGGAAGAAGATTCAAACCTCGGGAAAGACAATGCCGCATTCACAGGAAGTACGTCACGCATTACAACCAATGATCAATCAGATAAGGCTCAGTCCAAAGCAGAAACCAATCAACAACAGGACCGACGTAAATGTTCTAAAGAGTAAGAATCTCTTTTACAAACGAAATTAATTTTGATGGTAACAGGTTATGTGCAGTAGGAAAGACTAGTAGCATAAGAAAGTTGCTTTGTATTATCCGCAGTACAAATCTCTTCTTGTTACCTACAATTTATTACAACCGTCCTTGTCAAAATGATTCATGCTGTGCAATAATGCAAGCAGTTATTTTCAGTGCTTTTACACACTTACGCATCTTAATTTTACGTATTTTCATTTCAGCTGAATCGATAATTAGTTGTCTAGAGAAGAACAAATTTGTTCTATGTTGGTTAAATATCTTCGGCAATTGAACCAAAATATTTTCCAAAACGAGCATTGTAGCAATAAACCTCGAACCAGCCTTGGAAACCCTAGACAATATCACCGAAAGTGCACGCAGCTGCTCCTCTCCCGTTTCCTCTCCCTGAGGCTTGACAAACAAGTCATTGTATAGTACGAGCTAAAAGCTTAAATTGTGGCACACACGTCATTCTTAACAGTACACATCGAATCAGCAATGGAACGCCAATGAAATACCCCCAAGGCTCCCCGCCCGTGTCCCTCTCTTCCCCCTCCCTGGGGCTTGACCAACAAATTACTGGTTACATTAAAATGGCGTATATGGTAAAAACGTGTGTGGACGTGGCGAAAAGGCAGGGAAATCGTGTGTTGTTGCTGTTGTTGTTGTAATTCATATGTTAGCACGAGCAGCAAGCGTTTGTTGGTCAATAACATCACAGAGGTGAGTGTTAAGGGGCGCAGGAAGGGACCTTAGGGGGTATCGTGATAGGGGTCTATTGCTAGTTAGATTTGTAAGCTAAGAATGACTTGTGTACCAAATGACATGGCTTTTTTGTTCGATGTGCATCATTAGCTCAAATTCTGGCCCGTAACAGCTGTACTACATCTGGAGATCGAACTAAGTGAACCGATGCTCAAGTTTTTTTTGCCTAAAACGTAGGAATGAACAGGGTCCAGGGTTTTTTGAACGCTCATATAATGTGACTACAGTATTCTTGTTGTAGTACTTCTTGTTGAGGAAATTTTGCTCTAACCGAGAGATCGAACTGAAGCACCCATTTTCATAGCTGAAAATGCAGGTATTAACAAGGACCTAGGTCTTTTGAAAGCTATTTATACTGTGCCGTTGTTATTCATGTTGGGGAAACGTCTAAATTTGAAATTCTGTAGTTTCCCTTAGAATTGACACAGACCAACGAAATTCTATAGTTTGGGTCGTGCCTTAACTATTTCACTGCATTAAAAAGTTTAATGACAATATTATTATCGAGCCGTTTGGCCTCTACAGAATGGCCAATTCTTACGTTTTCGTTGTTGTTGTTGGGACTTTTTGCCCTCACGCAAATGAACCGGGTTTTAGGTTTCATTACTTAAAACGTAAGCGTAAACAAAGGCTTTGGAACGTTATTTAATTTGACTACGTTATTCTCGTTGTTGTTGTCTTCTTGTTGGGGAAATTTTGCTTTCACACCTACAGATTGGAAAAAATGCACCAATTTTCAGTTTTAATAGCTTAAAATATAGTCATTAAGGACGAGGCCTTTGAATGCTTTTTAAATGTGACAACAATATTCTTGTTATTATTGTTATTCTTGTGGAGGAATTTTGCTTTCAGCTAGATATCGAACCAATGAACCGACTTTCAACATGTTTAATTCAAAACCGGGGACCGAACATGGTCTAGGACCCTTTGAATGCTTCTATAATGTGGCTACAATAATCTTATAAACGGGGCAGAAAGCCAATTGGGCTCGATAAGTGTTAAATAAATACTGATACAAACCTATTTACGTTGCCTTTTGGACTTAAATACCATACTGCCTGAGCGGGGAATCGAACCCACGACCTTTGAAACCAAAGGCCAGAATTCTACCGCTCAGCCATACTGACATGGCCTTGTCAGTATGGCTGAGCGGTAGAATTCCTGCCTTTGATTTCAAAGGTGGTGGGTTGGATTCCCCGCTCAAGCAGTCTGACATTTAAGTCCAAAAGGC
Organism: Lithobius niger; assembly: GCA_023313725.1. NCBI lineage: Eukaryota > Metazoa > Arthropoda > Chilopoda > Lithobiomorpha > Lithobiidae > Lithobius > Lithobius niger. The sequence goes on along the minus strand of JAHWFP010205554.1, from coordinate 28,990 downwards.
AATGTAAATAGGTTTGCATACGTATTTATTTGCTACAATATTCTGGCTATATTGTTGCTATTCTTGGGGCAGTTTTTTACTCACCTATTCATTGAACCAATTTACGAATTTTCACTTTTTATAGCTTAAAATGTCGGTAGTATAAGGATCAGAGCCTTTGGAACGGCATTTTAATGTGACTACAATATTTGTGTGTTGTATTGTTAGTATGACATTTTCATTTACTCGTGATTGAACCAGTAAACCGAATTTTTTTTCAATTTTTATAGCTTAATCCTATTTATTAAAAGAGCCAAAACCCTTAAAACAGTTATTTTATTCTATTATAAGCGTATTGTTACGTTTCTTGCTATTCTGGTTGGGAGAAGTAAAAAAAACAATAGATATTAGCATTAAAAACGCTTAAGCGTATAAAATACGGATGAAAACCGTAAAAAAAACTTAAAGCTCTAAAGGAACAAATACGAGAAAAAGACATGTAAGCCCTCAGCGTGGCACTAATACGTGTCAAAGAAGCTCCAGCTTGTATTTTGGGATGCTGGAGCTTCTTTTACACGTCGTAGTGCGATACTGGCTTACATTTATTTTTCTTTTATCTATTCTTTTATAGCTTTTAAGTTTTTAAAGTTTCATTAAACGTTTTTAAATACTAATTAAGCAACAATTCGACACTCAACGTGACTTGTTTTCATTGCTTTTTAGTTTTTAATATGTTCATAATGACTGATTACTTAATTGTACTTCGGAATTCTAAGGTAATACGGATAGTTCTGGTTCATAACAGTTTGACTGGTTCATCCTAAGGGTTATGCAAATAATTTGTACCGCAGTGGGTGTTGTGAAGGTGGTTATTTTCCTGGGGAAATATTGTTCTACCGGGCTATTGTAGTGTATTTATATCTCGGGGGATACTTGGTGTGGTATTATCCAATGGAGGATTTTAAGAAGGGATATTTCTATAGGGAGACTGTCCTGAGATATCTTGTACAATTAGATATTTGGTACGGGGTGACCTAGTTGATTTTGTCCATGGGATATTGTTCTAGAACCCTTTTGATGATACGTTACTTTTTAACCTGAAAAATATAACAAGCAAGCAATTTACAAAATGTCTAAATAATACACAGACAGGATGGATATATTACATTTATGTTTTTTGTTTTTTTTAGTTCACCATGTTCTTCAGTTTTTTATGACAAGGTTAACTTCTTCAGCTATTGGTCATTGTCATGGCTGACCAGTATGATGTGGAATGTGTATCAAAAAGGACTAAATGTGAATGATCTTCCACCTTGCTCTCCTCTCGAAGCATGCAACAACAATGTAGAAAAGTAAGAATTAAGAACTGTATGAACAAATTATTTAAAAAAAAGTTAAAGCCAAGAGAGGCTGATGTAAGGCTGCCTAAAGCAGCGCTATTAAGCTCACCCCCTCCTCCCCCGACGGAAAAAAATAAACCCAGAAATCAGTGAAACTGATTTGAAACACACATCCGCGAAGCATCATTCGTTTTGCAGCCTCACATTCGCCTATAAAATTCAGTCATAAACAAAACTCCGTATTTTTTACTGCACTTTGATACTATTTTCGTAACCAATAATTGTGATAAATCTTGTTGAAGAAGAAGAAAAACATTTTTAAGAAGGGTAGTACGTAAAGTAAAATGTAATAAATTTAATGAAACTTTTGTTAACAGGCAAAAAAAAAAAAAAACTGAAGCAAAAAATTTAAAAGGCTGAGTAGACAAAATGTTATTGAAACAAATTCAAAATCCAGAAAAAGACTATTTTCATGAACTCGGCTGAAGAAGATGATTTCATAAATTTACTAAAGAAAATAAAGGCTTCAGAAGATGATGGTTACATGCTTGAAAATCTTAAGCTTTCCCAGAAAACATTGTTAAATTTGTTCGTACACTAATTAACTCTATTATTGGTATACAAAATTTAACCAAACAAATTAAAACTCAATTCTTGTGGCCATAAAACTAAAGCAAAAATAAACTGTCTATTACAGAACAATTGCTTTACTATCATCAATAAATGAAATTCTTTTTCACAAATTCATACATTTTTATCCAAACTTATAATTTTTTTGGGTGAAACCAGTATGGATTAAAAAAAAAAAGAAAACAAAGGAACAACTCAAGCACTGAAAGTGCAAAACAAAAAGATTGTGACTATTACATACAGAAATTTCTTGGGAGTCATTCTAGAGGCCCTTCATAAACCCTTTGGCGTATGAATGGCGTAAATAACAGGAGATACGGGGAAGGCAAGCGCCACCACCCAAAAACGAGTCTAGAAAAGTATAAATCCTTTTGAACAAAATACTACATTTTTTTTATTCGTTTTACTTTTTTTTTAATTTAAATTTAAAAGAAAGTACGAAGCACAAGTACTTTTATACTATATTTACGGTAATTGTTTGGAAACCTTACTTTTCACGATATCGACTTAATTCACCTACCTATCGATTCCTTTCGTCGTTAGGGTTCCGAAAATCATAACGAAACCGCGTGCAAACGCTTTTTTATTTAAAAAAATTATTAAAACACGCTAAAACGCTACGCACAACTGTCGTTCTGCCATCGCGATCTGCGACGAGGAGGGGCAACAAGAAAACCTGATTCCGCGCCCCTGCGTATACGGAAATTATCTCGTTCCCGGTAGCAGACGAAATGGCTGAAGCAGACGAAAAATTGGTTGGTGTATATCGATATTTGCGGCTTAATTTCCAATTTTCCTTAGTATTATTTCCAGCGATTTATCTCTATTTATTTCTCCTTTATTGAGCCTTGTGAGTGTATTATTTGTCTTCCCTATCCATTTCTATGGCCGAGTGAATTTCGGTCGAATGGAGCCCTGGTCACGGTTGTGACCTTAATAACGGTTTCAGTGAGTTATCTTTATGCCAGTTGAGGATGTGGCCATAGCGACTAAGACGCTATGCTATGCAAGTGAACTGGGGGCGAACTGGGTAGCTGGTTCGAATCCCGGTCATGCCACTCCGACGAAACGTAAGTGCATAAAGGTGGCTTACTGAACTACGTTATTTCTTGTGTATGATTTTCGCTGTTGGCTTAGTTTCCAATTTTCCTAATTACCTTACGCACCCTTACTTTATTCGCACTTCATTGATTTACCTTTACCTCTTGGATTCTTTCATTTAAATTTTGATTTGCAATTAAATCTCTATTGGTACTGAGTTATCAGCTACTTGTAATGGAACACATCTAACGTGTGGGTGGATGGGATACTTTGGTCCTAATCTACCCTCGTAAGTAGATGTTATTCAACGCAAAAACAAATACCTGATGTAAATTAGTTAACATGTAAATAAGTGTGAGATGCCTGAAATGCATGATGAGTCAGTTCATCACATTACATGCCTGGTCATTACATGTAAAAGAAACAACAAATGAAACAATGTATGGGTTTACGTGAGGTTCGAAATAAAGTATGGGTTAGATATTTTATGTCAATATATTAACGAACTTTGTGCAATGGAATTAAGTCAAATCACCATAAATTGGTTACTCGTTAAAGATTAGGTATTTTTGAAAACTTGGTTGAGGGAAGTCTCACTTTGAAACTAACTTCCCTGTGAAATTATTTTGGACTGGGTTGGTATGTGCCATATAGAACTGGTGGTGCCTTTGTTCTATTTCCATTTCTAATCCCAACCAACAAATTGTAAACAAATATTATCAACCTTCAACGTAAGATCTTAATAGCAACATCCAAGAAGTTATTTGCAGTGATCCCACCAAACTTTATTATCATGTTTTGATAGATGAATGTAAGGATGAAAATGATTAAGGCTTCGCAGCAATGCTGTGTGGTTTTCTTGTTTGTCCGATCTTAAGGATTTTAGTTTTTTTAAGCAGCACTTTAAATCCTGATCTCTACATTTAAGCGGTTTTTTTGTGCGTTAGTATGTCTAGATTGTATTATAATCATATCTAAAACAATGAAAGGAAGCATCTTAAGTTAAGTTCACCCCCTAACAGCAGACAGTAGAGAAATGAGTAGTGAGTAACATTTATTTAGTCTGAATTTGAAAATAAACGGACATGGTCGAAAATGCATTATAATCTTGTCTGTCATTTTTCCGAGGCACTACATTCTTGCGTGTTAGTTACCCGAATTAAGAATGATTAAAGACACGCAATGCAACATCAACAACATCAATTACTCACTAGAAACAGTTGATCGTGATTTGAGTAATAATTACTTGGTCTGATGTTTGTTTGTTCTGACGTTTAACGATAAATGAACGTACATTACGTCGATTTGCAACACTGACCAGTGTCTGAGTGAATGTTAAAAAAATAAAACCCTGTCACACAGGAAAGCCAGCACTAACTGTAATGGACGTAAATCAGCTTTACGAACCAGACAGTCATTAATTTAATGACGAAATTTTAATTACTTTTAAAGAACTAATAACCCTTAATAAAGAACTCTTAATTATTTTTAAGGACTAAGTTAATTAATTTACTCCCGGCAGACAGTCCTAGTGAGATAATTAAGAAGCATTTAGTTTGCTTTTTAACAATGTAGTAGTTTAAATTGTTTCAAGCAATTCTTGTTCATTTACCGAAGTTACAATGGTTTACAAAACGGTAAACTCCCAATAACAGTCACGGGGGGGGGGGTTTGAGGCTTAATGGCGCGTCGACAGCTAGGTCATTAGCGCCAACCTCAGTCACAGTGCAGTGGTCCTTCCAGTTATCGCCCAATCGCTCTGACTAGCTGTGTCTGTAAACTAATGGAACGGATGGTCAGTGAGCGGTTGGTCTGGGTGTTGGCATCACGGGGATTCTTGTCTGCGTCACAGGGAGGTAGCATTCTGAAAATAAATAAAATTTTCCACCAGGTCGGACTACAAATTTTGAGACCACTTCAAACTTATTTACTTATGGACTACTCAGTGCGCAACTTACTAGGTCATTTTGTGTAAAATGCAAGTTGGCCAGGCAAGTGGAATGTATTTGGTGCCGAGGCACTGCCGGAGTGAAAACAGAGTCACATGACCGTCGGTGCCAATGAAAATATCTGCCTTTTGGGGAGTTGTGGCAATCTAAGTGTGCGACCCAGTTCCAATTCCTCAGAGTAACCACCGGAAGCCACAGTAGTTGACGGATAT
>JAHWFP010205554.1:0-10886 GCA_023313725.1 Lithobius niger | reverse complement strand
CCCCCCCCCGGCCATAACTAATGACCGGTCCCTAAGTACATGTCTTTATCGTCCATTCGTGTTCTATACTATGAGAAGATATTGCACAGATGCAGCTATTCATAAAGAAGTACGTCACGCTCGGAGGGAAAGGAGGGGGACCAGCCCAGTGTGACAAAACGTGACATGGGGTAGGGGGGAGGGTTGTCAAAAATGTGACGTCTCATTTTTACAGTCTTATACACCTTTATTATTTGTGTAAGAAAGAATTTTAATACTCTGTCTGTATTAAAAATAAATGATGGGTACGGAGTATGAAGGTGTAAAACTGCTTCTGTGTGAACCTGTCATTTGTCACTATTCTTGAAATTGATTGGAATACAAAGGAGTTCTCATTTCGAATGTTAGGTTGGGAAAGGCAAGGATTGAAGGTTTTCTCTTACCGGTTTTTCCCACCTGAAATGGTGGAAATGACAGTGACACAAGCCACGGTACACTCCTGAACTGTAGAACGACCTAGCCAATTCTAACAACGCTTTCCGTGCGTTGACTCAGAGAAGTCACTATCTAACGTCGTAGCATTGGCCGTGGGGAGCGTTAGGCTCAATGCCTCGTAGAGGTGTACTACAGTATCGGACGGATCTAGAAAGAAAAAAAAAGCCTATGCGACTGTATTGCCAATGAAATCACTGATGATTCGGCTGATTTGTACTGTTGCTGCTTTCTGTAGTTACAGCCCGAAAGAATGCCGACTGAGATGCTGCCTCACTTTTCATTATAAAAGTTCGTGAGTGGCAGAATTACAAGTAAAAAACGTGACAAGATTTTAGGTATTTCCTAGCAAAATTGTCATTCTCCATCCCGAGATAACCTTAGCAGTTGAAGAGGAAGTTACTTCTGCTATTTCCTTTTCCTCTTGCTTTATTTGCTTCATGGCAGAAAAATAATCTGTTTAAGAAGAAGAAGAAGAATATTGGTTTATTGAATCGGGCAAATCGGTACAAGACTCCGTATGTGCCCTCACCCCACAAGAGCTAATGCTCGCGTGTGGTGTGTTAAAGGCACATAAATCCCTCCGTTCTGGCCGCTTTACTCTGCGTCACCTACGCTAAAATATAGTTCAAACGACCGCAGCGCGCATTGCTACGACACTAGTTATACTCATTTCGGGGCCGCTGCAACGTGACACATCGTACGACCAAGTCGCAAACTTGAGCGAAGGATTAATTATCCTTCCTCCAGGGCCGCGGCTTGCCAGCGATGTAGCGGGAGTTATATACCGCTCGGACCGAGCCGTTTAAAACAAGCCTAATACATTCACGCGCCACTACTGACATCTGCATCGTACCCTTAGACCAGCAAATGAAAGGTAAATCAGTTTATATAAAACTATTTCCGGTAATGTATCGAGTGAAACTGTTAAAATATACCGGAGGGAGTTATGTGCCTTTAACAAAGTACAAGAATTACAAATGTCGACATAATATGAAACAATTGCAAAGTTTGGGTGCATCGTAGACAAAAAAAAATTACAATAACAGCAGTATAAAAGTATTACCACTGTTACAAGCAAATGTTATAATTATTATTAGCTTTTTTACTACCATTTTTATTACTATTTGTATTACTATTTTAATACTATTTTAAATTACTATTTTTAATAAGAGCGACTGCAAAGTTACTATTAATAGCAAATGCAGTTATTACAATCACTGTTAAGAAATGCAAAGTTAAGGTGCATCGTAGAAAAAATAACCACAACAGTAAAAATAAATAAACACGCTACAAATAATCACAGAAAATCAACAAAACAAAAAGTGCTGAAAGTATTTTTCAGCTTATAACTTTAAATACATTTTCAAGGGCCACAGTACTGATACCCAGTAGCCACCGAAACAGGTTTTTCTGGAAACGATGAATTTCAGTAATATCTTTTATGCAGTTGTGTATGTTATTGTAAAATTTGCTTCCAATGTAGTAGCTTCATTTATGCAGTTTTTCTTTTGTAACTTTAGGCTGAATGACAAAATTATTAGATTCACTCCTCGTGTGGTAATTGGTCACAAAACGAGTTGTAGTATGTTTATTAATTCTGCGGAATTCAATTAAGACTCTGTAAACATACAGATGGCGGACTGGCAGGATACCTAGTTGTTGAAAGAGTTGGAAAGAATGATCACGCTGTTTTTTGAAAGTCATCACTCTAACAATTTTCTTTTGGAGCTTGATAACCGGATCAATAGCATTCATGTAAGTTCCACCCCAGCATGTAATCGAATACTGAAGGTATGACTGTCCCATGGCAAAATAAAATAATTTAAGCATCTTTAAGGAAACATGCTTTCTAAGATAATACATTTTGCACAGTAGTGCGCGCAGTCTATTAAGAACTGCTGCAATTTGACTTTTCCAATTTAACATTCTATCTAAGGTGACACCAAGATATCGAACTTCGTTAACTTTTTGGATTGATGGGCAATCACATGGTGAAGTTATCTGCATTGAGCACTTGTGCATTTTAAGAAAATATATAACTGTTTCGCTCCTGTCCTTGAGAGCAAAACTCACATAATTGCTTTTCGTTACGTTAAGGGTAAGGAGGTTTTCAATAAACCAGTCTCCAATAAGTACAAGATCACGTTCAATACTAACAGAGGCTAGCTCTCTATTTTTGTCAGCAGCAAGAAGTGCAGTATCATCAGCGAAAGACACAATACTAGAATTAGTGTTTAAGTTGTATATATCGTTAATATAAACAAGAAACAGGAGTGGTCCTAAAACTGACCCTTGAGGCACTCCTGTAGTCACTAAAATACTGTCGCTGTAATGACTCCCGACTTTTGTACATTGCGACCTATTTGATAAATAGTCCGTAAACCAGTTATGTGCCAACCCTCTGACTCCATAAAGATATAATAATAATAATAATAATAATACTTTATTGCACAAAAATTCTCGAAGCTCGAGAGCTTGTATGAGAGGCAGCACATAAATACAAACAATACAAAAACAGAAAAAAAAATAATAATCATAACAATACAGAGTAATATTAACTTGCATCAATTTGTAGTAGGCTAGTGTAACATTCTGCAGGTTATCCATATATTCATTTATTTATTTATTTATTTATTTATTTGTTAAATTGTTATAATGCATTTACTTTAAAGGTTTTTAGTTTTAGTTTTTAATTTTCTAATTTTGTGAAAATTTATACAAGTCAGGATTTACCGTCAATCCGCACTTGGATTCCCCATTTAGAGAATCAAGATTTCTTAACTTAACTTAACTTTCTTAACTTAATAATAATAATAATAATAATAATAAATTAATTTATTGTGGAAACACAAAGGGTCAGGGAAGGGAACTTGTTTTATCCACTGACACCCTGCCCAAGTTAACGATAAACATAAATACAAAATTAAAACATGTGTATAAAACTAAAATTTGTATATTCAAATTGAAAGCACTGCAGGCAAAGCCCTTGTCTAGTCTAAACTTAGTTTAACATATTTACTGAGATCAACCCCTCTCAGTTTTATTTTAAACGAAGCCAGTGATGGTGTTTGGACAACATCAGCCGGGAGATCATTCCATGGCCTCACCACACGGTGCGAGAAGAAAAATTTCCTACAATCCCTCTTAAAGGGGAGAACGAGCAGTTTGAAATTATGGCCACGTGTATAATTCCCACTCCTCAAAGTAAAGAGGTGGTCCGGGATGCTGGTAAACCCACGCAATATAGAAAATGTCAGATTAAGGTCAAGTTTAAGCCTCCTTGTTTCAAGTGTCTCCAGTTGCAAGAGTTTTAGTCGTTCTGAATAGGATTTATTTTTGAAACCAGGTAAGTATAATTTCTGTAAAAGTCTTTCGTGGTTTACGGTGTCAAATGCTTTCATCAGGTCAAGGAAAATACCAACAACAATGCTGCCCGAGTCCAGCGCCATATAAGTTCGCGAAAGAAAATCCTGAATAGCATCTTCAGTGCTGCAGTTCTTTCGAAATCCATACTGATTGGTGTGCAGCATGTTGTTTTTTTCAAAAAAAGCAGTAAACCAGTTTTTCATCGCCTTTTCAAGTAGTTTGGAAGAACAGAAAGAAAAGCAATGGGTCTATAATTATTTGGATCGCTGGGATTGCCCTTCTTGAAAATAGGGATCACAACAGTGTGTTTTAAAATTTGAGGGAAAATTCCTGCAGTGAAAGAAAGGTTAAAAAGATGAATAAGAATAGGGGTAATAATGTGCTTAGCCGACTTCATACACTCTGCAGTGATGCCATCTAAACCAGAACTTTTGCCAAGATCGAGGGAGTTGAAAAGGTTATTTATTTCCAGCTCAGTAACAGGAGTAATGAAAAAAGAATGGTTAGTCGACGATGGTAGATATTTACTCTCAGGCGATTTTTGATCAATCTTGTTGGCCAAATTCTTACCAATGTTCGAAAAAAAGTTATTAAATTAGTTTGTATAAGTCTTTGCGTCATTATCAAGACGAATTGAAGTTCCATTAACAATAATTTCGTCGGGGTATGTGCTACATTTTTTTTGGATCCAGTAATTTCATTCAAAATATTCCATTGTTTACGACAGTCACCATTTGCTTTGCGCATTTTTTCCTGGTAGTGGCCATCCTTTGCTTCTCTAATTGCATTTTTTAGAATATTTCTGTATTTCACAAACTCGTCACGGTAAGCTTGACTAAGGGGATGTTTTTTCATACGTTTTGTAGAGTTTGTCTTTGGTTCTGATAGAGTTTAAAATAGCAGTCGTCATCCAGGGATTAATTTTTCTATTTTTAGCAGAAACAATAACATTAAAAGTAGCCCTCGTAATATTTCTGCTGAAGGGTTTCAACAAAAGATGTCATTGCTGCATTTGCATTAGTATTTTGTAAGATACCAGACCAGTTTTCATTTTCAAGGTGTTCATTTAATTTAACAAGAATAATTTTTGAAATGCTGTGCTGTGCACGTGAAGCTCCTTTATCTGTTGTATTATTAGCAGTTTGAATGTTGAGGGCAGTAGTTAGGATCACTAAAGTGTCTAGTATAGTGATACAGCCTAACAGAGCCCCATGTATTTTGGGTACCACATTTAAATCCTAGGGGGGGAGGCGCGTGCATCTAGGGTCTATTGGTCGGTCCATGTGCACCTAGGATCAACATTTTCCCTCCCTTGAACGTTAGATACCCGCCCGATATCCCTGCCGCATCTACGCGTCGCCCGGCCGGGATAATAATTGTTACCAGTTGAAAAGACTCCCCCTGTTTGCGTGCATGCATAGGTAAAAAGTGATAGGCAGGAGATACACTTTTTTTTTATTAAAAATCGTTTAGAGGTACATGCATAGTACAGTTGTGAAATAACAGCAAAAAAAAGGCTGAGACAGTTAGATCTTCGAGCCAGGGATCTTCTTCAAGGTGGCCTGAAAGCTGTAAAAAGGTAAGAAATTGGAATTACCGAAAAAAATACTGGAATATAAAAACATAGTCAGAAGTCACATGTGTTGAAGGTTACCTTAAGTATGAGGATGCCCACGTTGTCTCTTCAAGTTGGATTGAGTGTAAGTATGGTTTCCTCTTCAAGGCAGCTCCTTCAAGTCGGTCTGGAAGCTGTAAAAAAGTAAGAAACCAGAATTACCGAAAAAATACTGGAATATAAAGCATAGTCAGAAGCCACACGTATTGAGGGTTACCTTAAGCATGAGGATTGACCATGGAACCTTTATATTTCTGCCTGTAAAAAAAAAATAGGTGTTTGAAAGCGAAACAATAACGGTGTACGTATAATACCACCTGATGGCCTTCATCTAGTCGGGGGTAGTTGTGTGTAGGGTATGGTGGGACTGAAACAAAAAAAAAAACCACGAGATTAGGCACGGTAGAAATACAAAATGAAGCGACGTCAGGCGGAGACTGAGGGAGCCTAAAAAGCTCACCTTCGCAAATCATATAGGCTATAACGAAGCGATATAAGCCGAAGTAGTACCTTCAATTCGATAAGCGGAACGTAGTGCAGACTGAGAATTTAAGAACGTGGACAAGGCTGAGGGAGCGGAGTGATAACAGCTAGGTAGTTAAAAACCCAAAAATCCACCGGCAGTTTCCTGAAGGGGAAACTGACGGCTAGTAACGAATCCCCGGGAGCGTCCAGCGAAGGGGATAAGCCTCTATACCCGTAAAAAAATCAGAAGCTAGGTATTATAAAAAGCAAAAGTCCCACCGGTAGTTTATAAGATGTAATACAAACAAGAAGTGAGACATGTAAAGAAGTGATATCGCAAAAGGCCATATTGCGCGCATACGGTCTAGCTATCATGTGGAAGGAGGCGTCATCGCAGCGAGTCATAATACACGTTGTTTGTAGGGTTTGTGTAATACGGCTCCCTTCGATGGCGCTCTTCCAGACAACACCCGGGCGATACCACCAGGAGGCCCGTAATCCGCTGCGATACGTAAGGGAATGTGTTGGCAAAAAAAAACAAAAAATTAAATGTGACGAAGTTAAAAAAAACTAAAATTAAAAAAGGTATCCGTTGACGTATCGTGTTCATCACCCGAATTTGGAATTCTCAAACGCTAGTCGTCCGAGTGGCCCAACGGTGTTTCGTTGGTTCTAATTGCATGATGCCGCGTAGTCGAAACCAACGTTAAGTTCGTCGCCTAGGTTTCCAGTAGAAAACTAGGTGTTTATCGTAGACGTTAATAAAAGATATGGCCGAAAAAAGAACAAGTATGGACAATAAACAAAATAAGTAAAGTCGGACACGAAGCTACGCAAACACAAATTTCCCCCCTTGCGAGGGAAAAATTTATTAAGTAAAAACCTACATTTTTAAGAAGATTTAAGATCTCTTTTAGCAAAACATTTATATAATAAAAAAAAACCCACACCGTGTACAATGAAGGAGATTTAAGATCTCTTTACATTTATATAATAAAAAAAAACCCACCACCATGTACAATGAAGGAGATTTAAGATCTCTTTAGCAAAACATTTATATAATAAAAAAAATCCCACACTATGTACATTGAAGGAAGTTTAAGACCTCCTCATCAAAATAGGTATATAATACAAAAAAAAATTCACAACATGATTGAAGAGGGTTTAAGACCCTGTAGTGAAACATTTATATAATAAAAAAAATTAAAAAAGGTTTAAGACCCGTACATTATTTAAGAGGGTTTAAGACCCCTAGGAAAAAAAAACACCAACAGCAACGTCAGTCTCATTTTCCCCCCCACAGTCGATCATAACAACGGCTTACAGCATTGAAAGCAGTCTTTATTTTCGGAAGGTGTAACGAATTTAAAGTGTCTTTTGACGAAGCGAACGACACGGCGGTCGTTAAAATCCTTCGTCATAGGATGGAAATGTTGTTGGATACGAGTCATGGGGAGACCATTGGCTTTATGATATAGAAAATAAAGGCAGTATTGGCCGCATACCGTACTACAAGGTCCTTGGTAGGTGTGTAGATTATAATTCTTAAAGGTAGAATTCCTACCGAGGAAACGCAGGATGTGTACGTTAGTAGGCTTCAGACCATAGCTGTCAAAATAGTCAACGGACGCTTTGAGATGGTCGAAATAGATGGCGATCCAGTGACTACCTGGTTTGGAAGAGGGGTCCAAATTAACGATGTACGCCGAATGGGTGGCTGTTCTAGGTAGCTGATCGGAAGCGTACACGTCACCGAATAAAGGCCCTAGCTTCTTGTGACTGCTAGCTGCGGCGCGCAATTGATCCGTTTGCATTGTTTTTTAGTGTTCATATAGAATGTTTCTAGATTGATCGATTTCGAGTACGGATTGATGCACCATGTAAAGTACTAAATTTATAGTTTCCGTAAGGGCTTCTTTGAAACTAATGTCGATACGAAGAGATCCTTGACGAATGAGGTTGTAATGGCACTCTCCTTGGCTTTTATCGGAAGTCAAGTCAAAGGCGTACAGCGCATTGCCTTCCGGGTAATCACCATACGCGATGGGTGGAGGCGAGCCCGAAACCAGTTTGTTGGTATCTTGAAAAAGTGAGTAATAATTTCGCACGTATAAAGAATTGTCATAGTCTGGTTTATAGGGAATAGAAGGAATAGTTTTTCCATCGGCCTGCAAAGCGAGATAATTAACGTTGTAGTTGGCAAAGTTGTAAGGATTTTTAGTATAACTACCGTTGTATGCACTATTCGAAACCAGGCCGAGAAGACAAAACGAAGGCATGTTTCCCAGGACGGCATTATCGAGATTGCCTTGTAGACTACCTTGAGGTATAGTAAAAGTTTTAATTTCAACACGGCGGACTGGGTACTTTGCGGAACCGTCTTTTAAGGCCTGGGTGAACCCCACCAACACTGCCGGCGATGGTGTGACTCGGCGGACGAACAAGGCTGCCTTAGTGATGTTCACGCGGTAGCTCGGGTTGGTCTCGGCGCTCATTAAACAGAATGCATCTTTACTACGAGTTAATTTGAGACGGAGATCGACATTGTTTAACAAAAGTCTGTCTTGCTGAAATAGATCGCAGTGAGGGCGACCGTACAGGTCTATAACTTTACTAGTCTTGACACGTTTGGTGCGTGCTTTAAGACCAACGTTACTTCCACCAGGATTACCACTATCGAAACTACCGGCAGTATCGGCTTCCCACAGTTGACTGGAGAGGTGACCGGCTTTAGCATCGGTGCCATGAGTCAATAAAGTCTCTAAATAAGAACGAAATGCGTACCCATTGTCGCTATTAGACACTTGTTTTCCATTTAATGTACAATCGCATTGCGAAAAAAGAGAATGTAAAAGTAGATTTACAGGACCAATCTTCTCGGTGTCTGTTATAGTCGTCGCTACACCTTTAACTATTTTGCACTGGATGTGTAAAAACGACTGACTCAAGTCCAAGAGACAGTCGGCAGCTCCAGGAACCACGAATTCGATAGGAGCACCGTCACTTAATGTGGCTAAAGGATGATACTCGACTAGAGTGTCATCATTTACGGTCACCTGCACGGGAGGTGTCGTAAAGAGCTCAAGTTCTTCCTTGGTGCAGGGGACTGAATCTCTGTCTGGTTTCAATGACATGATGATGTGGAATGAAAGACGCCGTAGTACAGTATGCGGTTATATACTTTCTGTTGCTCATTTAACCGAAAAAGTCCGCCTTTCTTCTAGGCTTGCTTCTTCGTTTTTTGGAAGCCTGTAGGCGTCTTAGTTTTCTCTTCCCACCTCCTGATTGACAACGCTTCTTCTTCCTCTTGCGACCGGTTCCCACTTGCCCACCTGTAGCAGTGGCCACGGCATCGTGTTTAGCCGCCCTCCATCTCGTCCGAGCAGCTTCCTTAACAGATTGTCCAGACTCTACGTCATCCAGCATCCTTCCCCCAGATCTTAGCGCATAACGTCCTATCCCCATTAAACCTCTTTTAAGAAAAGGGACGGCCGACCGAAAGATACCGCTCAAGAAATCCCCGAACCCGCCCCCCCCTCTCTGTATTCTTCCCCCCGCAAAATAAGGGGCTCCCCCTCTCTGGACAGGGCAATAGTGTTGCACGCATACGCGAGGATCTAATCCGGAGTAAGGGGCTCGCATGGTTTTTTTTTTTTAAGGACGTCGCTTAAAGTGTAGTGTCAGGCTAACTTCTCCCGAGTTAAATGGAATGGCCACCCCCATGTCTGACATTATATAGACTCTAAGGGTCTCGAAATTAAGACGAGCGACTGGTTTGTAGTAAGGTTTAGTAAATATTACATTCGTCATATCGCCTTCTCCGATTCTTACAACTCTTAATAAAGGCGCCAGAACGTCACCAACTAGGGTCTCCGCCACTATGTCGCTGTAAATATAAAAAGAATCGAACCCCCCGATCAAGTTAAGTTTTATAGTTGATGCAACTGCTCTATGAAAAAAATGATCGGCTCTAAAGCCTATTCTACTCGCCAAAACCTTGTTAATGCTCATACTCAGTACTTCCAGAGGAGTACTCTCTTTATCAGCCGATAAAAGGATGGAGGGGAAACGTATAGACATTACATCTCCGACTTCCCCGTATTCGAACTTAGGATATTTAACAGCGCGCACTCTTTCTCTCATGGCCTTGTTCAAAGCATTCGCCAATTCGTGTCCCGTTTTATAGTAACCAGGAGTTAAAGGAACGTTGATGGTAGATACAAAAGTGACGTAGGACACGAACCAACTCCCGTCATTAAATTGCTGCAGAATACTTTCAGTCGTGGCCCTAGTATGAGCTTTTACATCGTCGTAATAACTCTCTCTCAACAACCTATCCGACCTATCCCAGCCTAAAAACCTAGCGAGACTATAAGACAAACACAACTTAGCATCTGGAGGTAGTTTATGGTCAATTTCAACGCGTTTACCTACTTGATTGTAACTGAAAGTAATGGAAGGCATTCCCAACTGATTTTCGATAGTCGTATTTAAAAAAGTCAAAACCTTATCCATTTGGTAAGTGAAAAACACAAAATCTTTATTGAAAACTAGATCCAATTCCGGTTCCACGGTCAATGTGGTTTCCCCCCCCACCACTTTATGTTGATTAAGAATCGCGAGTTTAGCAGATTCCGGTATATCGAATTCTTGGTAATTATATCTAGGGAATTTAACGTAAGTACGGGTTCCACATTTCAGAGTCATTCCACTATCTGATGCCACGTTAGCCCAGTTCCTCGAGTATTGAAATTCGGCCAGTCCGACCTCCCAGCCACTACCAGAAAGACTTATTCTTTGAGCTAATTTCGTAGTGTAATCGTTAAGTGAATTTGTAGGAAAAAGATCCAGGCTAGCATTGGCTGGTAAAGTCATGTAGAAACTATCGCCCTCCATTTTGTTTTTATAGTTTTTTCAAGTCTTTAGCCGGGATCCAACGGTTATGGGTTTTATCGTAACCTTCGAA